>PVHP010042344.1:0-15017 GCA_004024765.1 Zapus hudsonius
TCAACCTCAGTGGCTGTGAAGTGACATGCTTAAGGTCTGTGGGATTGTTTCTTATACAAGTTTCATGAACTTTTCTCAAGTCTTATAGACTTGTCAATATAAATTGTTTAAGATAACATGAAGAAACTATACTGGTGCTGCCATTTGCTTTTATCTCAGTCAGTACCTGTTGAATGTTTGGAGTAAAAGTGGGAAGAGCAGGCTGATCCCCAATGCCCTCAGAGAGGGTAAGTTTTCAATAGTACAAAAGTGATCAATTATCTCTAGGTTTCTAACAATTCATGGAAGGCCAGGAAAAGGATATAATGCAAAAATTTTAATCCATGAATTTGTGATAAAACTTTAATGGCTAGAGCTTTCAATAACAATGGCAATTTAAATGGAGATATAAATTCTAGGAAGGTTCCAAAAATATACAGATGGAAACACACACTAAGAGAGATTAGGAAAGACTCGAATGGGTTTATGAGTACATTGGGTCTGAATGTACTGGAGTAAATCCCAATGAAAAATATTTAAATCTGGGACTGAGAGATGGCCCAGTGGTTAAGGCACTTACCTAAAAATCCTTTTTATTTATTTATTAATTTATTTTTTAATTGTCCATAGTGAGTTACATTATTTAATGGGCAGACAATAAGTTGATGTCCCCAGTTCCCCAATGCCCCTCTTCTCCATCCCCAATCAGCTGGACATCCTCCTCGTGGGCAGTGTGGATCAGTCCTTGGGGCAGGGGACCATGGATAGCCTAGGAGACAGTCCTGTTCTGCTGCCTTAGAGTGTTGCTACTGAGGGCGGCCATGACTTTGCGTATTCTCCCCCACCAAGGCTTTCACAATCTTTCCACCCCCTCTTCTGCTCAGTTCTCTGAGTGGTGGGTGAGTATTAAGGCTGTTTTATTGTTGAGATCTTAGGGGTCTCTGTACTTCTGGATTAGGTTTTGTCGAAAATCATTGGTGTCTGTCTCCTTGGTTTATCCTTTGCTGGCTGATTGGCTATGATCCTGGGTCACTTGTTTATCTCATCACCCTCTGTGGGATTCCATAAGGATCCTCCATGGTATGTCTGCGGTGGCTCATCTCTTGTCAATATGTCAGCTATTGGCCTGCAGTTCATTTGTAGGGTTGGGTGAGCTACATCTCTCTTGCTGCATTCTGAAAGATATAAACAGAATCTCCATTGGAGAGTGAGATCAGTATTGGTTAACTGAGATACACATTTCTGAATTGGACAGATTCTATTTTTAGTAGCCTCTCCATCAATTGCTTGCATAGTGCATCTCTCATTGGGGGCCCAAGAGTACAGCTCCCAGTGCAAATTGCCCTTAGTCCCCAGTTCCAATTGAGGGCTCCCCCTCACTAAATGGAATATTTGGCCAAATTTGAAAGCTGTTTATTGCCTCCGCCAGGCTTTGGATCCTCTGTTGCACAAGTGCTCCATTCTTGGTTCACTGTTTTCTCCCAGTAGTAAGTGTGGTTAGCCTACTCATGGCAACAGGCTGTGTTCCATGCCAGTGATCTCTGTTTGCTCCAGCTGTCATTGACCAGCTTCCCCTGGCAGCTTGTGCAGTGTCTTCCAGCTCTGCACTAACTTCTATCTGGGGGCTGGATACCATTCTGGGCCTCAAAGTTTCTCTCGATGCTGATCGATGGATTTCTTTGGTTTATTCAGCAACAGGGTTTCACCTCCAGCCTGGGGTGGGCATCCAAGAGCCTTGACATAATCCTGTCTTGTTTTTGGGGAACTCATAGTTCACTTTGGTCAAAAGCTCAGTGAGGGAAGGAGCTGGTGACTGGGACTAGGGGTTGTCAGACTGAACAATTTTTCATAGGCTTAGACTCTCTCCCCTACTACTCATGGTCCTTCTTGGCAGATGACGCCTACAAATCTTAAAGACCAGAGTTTGATTCCCCAGGAACCACTTAAAGTGAGATGCACAAGGTGGCACATATATCTGGAGTTCATTTTCAGTGGGTAGAAGCCCTGGTGCAGGCTCTTTCTCTCTCTGCTTCTCTCTCTCTCTCTCTCAAATAAATAAATAAATGATTTTTTAAATCAATATCTAATATGTAAACACTCACACACACAATAATAATAAAACCAAAATTGAAGCCAGATTAGTAAAGAACTGTGGGACAACAAGAAAATGTGTGATTATGTGTGATTATAAAATATATTCTGAATAAAAAAAACAGAAAGATAGTAGATCTTTAAAATAATAAGATATATTGAGTAAACTGTGTTGAAAAGATCTCTGACAAATAAAAGGCTCACATATATTGCTTATTTCATAATTTTACATAAGCAATTGCAAATCTTACCCTCAAGCTTGTTCTATATAAGGCATAGACTTCTTAAGGCTATGCATTAGAAGTATCAATTATAAAAGAAAAGAAAATAATGTCGCCAGCCTGGCATGAGTCCCTGGAAAAATCAGTAACAACAAAACAAGGGAGAACTAAATAGCACAAAGTTGGAGGAAATAGTAACTGAATTAAACCAACCAAACAAAAAAAAACAAATTTTTTATGATAAAGGGACATTTATCAGGAAATATAAAAATACTTCAGTGACATTTTTCTATATGATTCCAGAATTATCAAACAATAATTATTTTAATGACACTAATGTAAAACAAAATGTATTTTTTAAACATTTTGCACCATTATATAATAATATAATTTATTAAATTTTTTAAGAAATAAGATGAATCCAAGCAATCTTTTCACTATTATCTCTGAGGGTTCATTAAAATAATAACTAATTATGAAATCAGGGTAGTTGATGCTTAAAGTTTAAAGCATGTTCTGTACCAACTATGGCATTTTTCTTAAAGAAGGAAGCAAGGTGAAGTTCTTGTCTAGGAAGGAAAGAGGGTGTTTGAGAAGCCCCATGAGAGTAGAAGGCATAGCTCATGCCTAGAGAGGCAAGAGGAGGTTGAAAAGCCCTCCTCAAGACTCAGATCTGTTTTTTTCCTAGGGAGTAACAGTTGAGCAAGACCAGGTCAGCAGGTTCCTAAGGACAAAGAACAGACTATACAGCTTTGCCAGCTGTCTTGGTAAGGATCAGAGTTACTATTCTCTAGGAAATGTGCAAGCTTAATCTAGAAATCTTTCCTGGATTGTGTGACATCAAGGCTTCTGCTTTTAGTCAAAAAATAAAATACCACTCACTTTTGAGGTTCTGTTACCCTGACTGCTCAAACAATTTCTGTCTCCTATGACTCTCAGATTGGGGGTTCTAGACCATAACAGGTTGTCCCTGTTAAGGCCAGAGTTCATGGTAGAAAACAAAACAAAACAAAACAACAACATCATCAGCAACCCAAACTGCTTACATCATGCTAAGGAGCAAAAGGAAGAGGTTTCAAGGTCTCATAATCCCCTTCAAGGTCATGCTCCCAATGACATGATGACCCCCAACTAGGCTCCACCTCTCAATGATTCCACAACCCCCAGTAGTGCCACTCTTGTGACCTTGAAGGTCCAGACAACAGGTCACCCCAATGTTTCCCTTGTCTCCTTAGTCATCCTCTGTACTCATTGCTAGTAAATGATGATTTATCCAGTAAGTTATCTATCTCCTCAGTCTCTGAAAACAGTATTGTTGTAGCAGAGTTATCTTTCAAAAATAAAACACTAATAACCTTTCTCTCTCTTTCCTCTCTCATATTCTCCCCATGATTTTCAATAGACTTCATCCTTAGTTTTATTGGACAAACCCCAATTTCTTTGGTATGTCACGCTATTGGTTTCAGTGTAAAATGTTTTCACAGTTTCATCTGTTCCCTAGTTGGTGATGGTTTGGGAAATTTGTAGGGAATTTAGGAGCCTTGATGGAGGAAGGATGTCACTGGGGGACTATATCTGAAGTGTTTTACTCCAGCCCCACTTGGAGATAATTAGCTTTTCTATTTCCTCTCTATTGGTGTGAATATATGCTACTGGATGTCTGCTTCCAACCCTTCCCCATGGTAATGGACACTTCATCTCAAACCTGTAAACTAAATATAAACCCATTCTTTCCTTAAGCACATCTGGTCAGGAATTTTGTACAGCAACAAGAAAATAACTGATAGAATTATTTGATGTCCTATAGTTCTGTTTTTAATGTCATAGATCTTATGTTGAGTTCAACATAGTTTTCTTTCCATTATAAAAATCTCTATGTACCTTGCCTAACAGGATTTCCTCCTTCTTCCTAAAATAAAATATGTTCTAATATCTGTATAAAAAATTCTACTTGCTTTTCTAGATTCAGATAAAATGCCATTTTCTTTACCAAACTCTCCAAGATTTCTTGCAATGAGAAAAAGTCCCTCAGCTCTAATGGTGTTTTCTCCACATCACATGCTATCTTGCCTAACAGATGAAGTATATTATTTCTTTAACCTTTTTATAGACTGCTTTAAAAATTCCATCCCTTTAATGTGCAAGGCACATTGTTTTGCATATTTGAACCCTCAATTATAGTTTGTTAAATTCTCTTCATAAGTGATTTACCCACTTACTCTACCACAGTTAGTTCTTCTATCTGTATAATGAGGGAGTTGGAGATTACCCCTAATGTGCCTTCCAAATTTAGTGTAACATCATGGAAACAGTGAGCTGTCCACGCTTCAAACAAGAGCTGGGAAATAAGATTGCCTCTGAGAGCTAAATCACCACACAATAGATGTAATTAGCCATCTGTTGGGAGTAACTCAAATTGTCTCTAAATGTATTACTAAAACTTTAGGAATTCCTAAACCCCTATCAAAGTGGCCTATAATCATCTCAGGAGGCCTTACTGGAAGGGACAGTAACTTAAGTAGAAACCTAATGGGCCATATGTATCTCTTTCATACTGGTAGCAACTAGATACTTAGAATAAGTAAGGCAGAAGATTCTAACCCTCACAGTGTGCTTACTGCTTTTAAATACATGGGCATATAGTAAACCAACTCCATCATACAAGTTGATATATAAGTATTTGAATTTTCACATTTTTAAAATTTTCTCCCCATATTGCTGAATTTTATATTTGATGTATAAAAAGATGCAATGTGCATGTTTATATGTACATTTGATTTGTTGACAGGACATTGATTGTTAAAAGGATTAACATGAACATAAAGTTAAAGAGAAAGTCTGCAGAAAATTCCAGGAAATATTGAATCCTTCCACTCCATCATCTTACCCACATAAAGATTTCTGTCCGCAATAGAGCAGAAAGTATAGAATATTCAGATATTTGCTTTAAAATATTGCATTGGTTTATTTTGTTTTATTGCAGTGGTTACTTGGAGTTAAATATTTTTATACCTTACCTCATTCAAAATGCCAAACTTTGGACCTGAAATCCTGAGTGAATAACTAAAAATATAAATGTTACTTTACTTTATGAAGCAAAGTATTTGGAGAGGGCAGAGATAATTTTTCAGAGGACAAACATCAAAACTACCTTTGTTTTAGAAATAGTTTACATAAATGCTTTAAAAGTTCAAAAATTATTCCTTTTGGGAAGTTTGACATTGCACATTATTTTTGGCTAAACAAGAAAATAATGATGTTTTGATAACCTGAAATATCTACACAGAATCTGTTTGGGAATGTATAGTTTAATATGAAGAATTTTGAAACATCATTTGAGTTATAATTAAAGTGGTATTTCTTATAACTGAGGGAACATTCTAATTTACATGTATTTATAATTAATACAAGATAGCATGAAAAAAACATGAAATGTACATCCTGAGTAACCTACAAATTTACTTGAGAATTGGCCTCTGGAATATAGTAGGGGGTCTGATAAATATCCACTGAATGTATTGTTTGTGAAATCATGTTTATACCATGTTCACAAAGTATTAAATTCTTCTGTTAAGATTATGTTTTAATACATTACAAACCTGAGGTTTGGAAGGAAGCCCTATTAGTAGCCAGATCTAGAGAAAACAACAATCAAGAACAGGTTGGTGTTTCCACACCATGTGAGCTGCATCCCAACCCTAAACTTCAACATTAGTCCTTTTAACCCAAACTTCAAAATTAGTCCTTTAAACAATTTTCTTGCTCAAAAAACCTCATTTCAATATCTTAAGGATATTCCTGCTATGTGGAAATAATTACTGATGTTGTGTATATGGTTTTCAAACTCTATCATAAAATACACTAGACTTGATTCTTCAGCCATTGAAGAGTGCCTGAAAAAAAAGGGATGTTAACTCTTATCCCAGAAAAAATATTTTGACATATTGTATTAGAAGGTATTAATATATAAAAACACATGAAGTTTTATGGTATAATTAAGCTTTATAATTACTACTATAGTCCCATACGCAAATTTATTGTTTATACTGAAAAATTATAAAGTTATTATCTGCAATTTTTCCATAGACTTTCTGCATAATAGATATAACATTGTTCATTTGTAAGTGAATGCATTCCTTAAAGATTCTGAGAATGTAAGATTCTTTTTTAATAGCTTGTTTTTTTAATATTTATTAATTTTCAAGCAGAGAGATAGAGATAGAGAGAGAGAGAGAGAGAGAGAGAGAGAGAGAGAGAGAGAGAGAGAGAGAGAATGCACCAGGGCCACCACCTTGTGGGTCCGGCCCATGTGGGCACTGGGGAATTGAACCCGGGGCCTTAGGCACTGGAGGCAAGTGCCTCAACTGCTGAGCCATCTCTCCAGCTTGAGAATGTAAGATTCTTAACTGAAGATTCAATTAAGTAATATTGGGTTATGTAAACTCCTTTTCACACCTGTTTACTGCATCACATTTGTGAAACAGATAATGGCAACATTTTATATAATTATGCTGAATAGATACATGATTAAATTACACTTTGTATGAATAAATGGTTTCTAAAACAGGATGGAACATTTAGAGGATGAAGCATTTTATTAACTACTTCCAGGCCTGCCAAAATGACTTTACTCAATGTTCTTTATTAATTCCTCAGTCTTGTCGAGTTCTGACTGTTCTGTGTGTAATTGTCTTTATTCTGATTTTCAGATGAGTCTCAGAATGATTCTCAGGATCATCTCACAATTCACTATCTCACTTCTCAGTCATCCAAGTAATTGGTATTCCAAGCACTCACCAACACAGTTAGTTGCCTTGTAGTTGTAATTTGAATGATCTTACCCCAATGATTATTTGATTTTTGAAAAGTCTCCCTGTATAAGTTGTGTGTGTGTGTGTGTGTGTGTGTGTGTGTGTGTGTGTGTGTGTGTGTGCACTACTGGATAGTGAAACTACGTTCTCATTCACACTAGACAGGTGCTCTACCACTGAGCAATAGTCTTAGCCTCAAATATCTAAAATTTTATTGACTTACCATTTTGGATATCATAGAAATAAAACAATGTTATAGGAAATTTTTATGCAAGTCTTGGCACACTGACTAAAAACATGCAGTAGTTTAAACTTGAGAAAACAGTTCCTGGATTTAATAATGACAACTCGTAATAACATTGTGGAAATTTAGAAATCTAAGGTCATTGTCTTGTGTTCAACATTTTGAGCACTAACAGTTATTCCAATGCTTGAGGAATGAATGTACAACTTGAGGACTGTGGTGGTTTGAATGTATGATGTCCCCTTTTTAAGGGATTCAGCCTCATACTCAATCCCCAGCTAGTAGAGCCTTTGGGTGGGGAGGGGGGCATGGCAGGATACAGGGTGGAGATTAGGCCTTGGAGTTTCATAGCCCAGCCTACTTGCTAGTTCTAGCTTAGTTCACCTTTGTTGCTTCTCCCCTATTGCTGCAATAAGATGTGGCAACCCGGCTGTCTGCTCTGTCCTGTTTCCCCTTCCATGGTAAAATTTCCACTCCAAACAAAAGTAGAAATAAAGCCTTTCTTCCCATAAGCTGAATTTGATTGGGTATTTTATCCTAGGCACAGGAAAGCAACAACAAGTACTTTATGAAGTAGCTTACACTTACTGGAATTATATACTAATCGAGAGGACTGAGAGGCAATTGCCATATTTGCAGAGAAAATAATACCACAGTCCAGGCACATCTTAGGCAACAGTACCTATGTTTATACAGAAATGGTTGCATCATTTCTGATCCCTGGGGACATAGTCAAATGTAACAATAAAGTGAAACCTCCACTGAAGTGAAAAGACCTGAGACTGGTAGTATTTAATTAACTTGGGACATGTGTAGCTGCTCTTCCAAAAACCAGATGCATCCACATAGTGACAGTAGGGAAGGGAAGAGTGGAAGTCAATGTATCACACATATTTCAACAAATTCCCTTACACTTGTGGGCAGGAGAAGTACTGATGTTTAAATGTATTTTCAGTAATCTTAGAAATATACCCTATAGGCTATAGAGAAGGCTAAATAAATAATGGGCTTATTGGCCACATATAAGGACCTGAGTTTGGATCCTTAGTGCCCAAACAATTGGGAAGCATTGGGTTAGATTCCTACCTGTAATCCCTACACTGTAGAAATGGAGAAATAGAAGCCCTAGGGCTCAAAGTTCAGCTAGACTCTTTTTAGTCAATGAACTCCAGGTCCTTCAAGAGACTAGCTCAAGGAATAATGTGCAAAATGATAGAGCAAGATACCTAATATCAAAGTGCAGTCTTCACACACACACACACACACTTATACACACGTGCACCCACACATATGAACATATGTGCATACATTCATATACACCACACACTGATTCATGTGCAAAATTATACTATGTTTGGTTTTATCAAAAATTGTATATTTAGTTCTACAATACACAAGGAAATCATTTCTTACTAAATAAATATTGGACACTGTGATGGTTAATCTGTGTTAACTTGATTGGATCTAGAAGACAAATCTCTAGGCATGTTAGTGAAAATATTTATAGATTACGTTAAAGGAAGTGAAGAAAATACTCTTTGTGCATGGCATCATCTAATGGGCTGGGAGATTGCATAAAATTCAGAAAGAGATCTAAGCACATTCATTCTGTTTGCTTATTGCAGATGCAATGTGGTCAGTTGCCCAACTCCTGCTGCCATGACTTCCTGGATGTGATTGACTCTTCCCTATAAATGGGAACCAAAATTAACTTTATCTCTAGATCTGCTTATGTAGTATTTGTACAATTCATGAAAAATGTAACTGATATAAGAATATAAAAGTACATATATATCAAGAAGGAGAGTCTCAGAACTCATGATTTTTTTTTCTCATTTAAGTCAATACAATTTCATCAATGTAAATATTGTTTCATTTATATAGCAGTTTTTACATGAGAAACTGAATGATTACAAGGTACGTAATCCGATCTTTAAAAGACAAGCATAAATTTCTACTATTCTGTAAATAAGAATTCCCATACCAATATTCATAGGACACATAGACAAAATATGAGATCAGAACTTGTGAGTGGTTTGAATGTGAAGTCAATTCAATATTGTGTGGCATAGCCATTACTTTGTAAAAATCACAAAATGATTGTTAGATTGTATTGGCTATAATTAAAAGGTGTTCCATAGAAAAAGAGAGTAAGGATGGTTTGATGTCTAAGAGCAAGAAGACTGAACTCATTATTGAACTAAGAGTGGAAAATAAGGTTTGAACCACAGAAGAAACAGTGAGGGTCTTTGTGGAAGGAAAGCTTGATTTACCTAGGGGTGAATCTAGAACATCAAAAGGAATAAGCTTTGACATTAGTTCTCAGTGTGAATGTACTACAGAACAATAGAACGTAAATAAAACCCCTTGCTTTGTTCTCACTTATGATATCTGATTTACAAATATTCATTAAGCACTCCAAAATTATGTGAAATGCACAAAGACATTGATCAAGTAAATGTAAAAGTAAATTAGAAATGGAAATCATTTTGTAGCAGTATATGACTAGCCTGGTGTTCTGTAGTCTCAAAATAATTAAGTCAGCTGTTCTTTCTTTCTCTCACATTTCCCAATTACATGCAGTTGTGACTTGTGGCCTCTGAGCTTGAGTAAGCATTGATTTAAATTGGCATCAAGAGGTGGAGCTTGACATTTTCTATTCTTATGTCGATTTTCCTGATCATCTTATTAAATAAGTGCTTCACACCTTCTTTAGTATAAAGGCTCATCATCATCTAGCTCAGAGATGACACCTTCAGCCTCCTATATCTGTACAATTGTCTGCATTATGATCTCACCTTATAAATTCCCATTCCATAATATGTTTCCATTTTCTGACTCATCTGACTACTAACTGACATATTCTCCAGCTCCTCAAGATATTACTCCCTGAAATACTAATCTTCAAACTTAAATTAAATCACCATCTTCTTCCTAAATTTATTCTCTGACAATTTGGAGTGAAATTTGAGTTTTCTCTTTTTCTTAGGGGTTCTATTTTCTTCTATTTCCAATACAAGCATATTTTCCTTTTGATAGGTTTCATCTTCATAGTTTTGGTGGACATAGGATTCAAGTCTGAGAAATGTACTAATCAATGTTCTCTTCAAAATATTTGTTGACTAGTCAGACATTTTGCCTTATGCCCCAAGCATGCAACAAGCATGTCTTCAACAACCTCCAATATTGCCTCCCATCTGCAGACTCTGGTTCAGATGTACTTCCATGTGCTTCTGTCTGTCTTCTTCTCTTAAAGTAGAGGGAGAGGAAAGAGGAGGGGAAACTCACAGTTCAGATTAGGCTAATGTATCTTTCCAGGAGCCATCTCGTTTATATGTGAAATGACTCACATGCCCTCTTCCTACATAACAGCTTAGTTTCAGTTCTGATTTTCAAAGGCTGTTGACAAGCCTGAAGTCTTAAATGCAGTTTGATTGGGTGGGTAGGTGAGCTCGTTCTCTCTGGGAAATATTCTTGCATAGCCCTTTTATCTAAGGGGGTTGCTTTTTCTCATGTATTTTGCTTGTAGTGTTTCTTGTACAAGATGTTGACTTCATTCATCTTACTCATGCAATGAGATTTGTATATGTATGCAACATTTTAATTTTTATAGTTACCTGTACAATATACTATAAGGATAAAGATGCTTTGTTCATTAGGAGAAATGCTGTTAGAAACTACTGAGTTGAAATTTAACGTAACATGAACAATGGCCCCAAGTGTCCAGTATTACTTGGATGACATTATAAATGTTTATGAATTTTGACAGTGAAGCTGATTGAATTAAGAAACATCTAGGGTATAAAAGAGGCATTCCTTTGGTAGTGAGAAGACTGAGAAGTAGCCTTCCTCTCAATGTGGATTACACTGTCCCATAATCTTAGATTCCAGAATGAGTAGAATGGGGGGGAAGCGAAAGAGCAACTTGTTGGCTTTCCTAATTGTCCACTACCACATCCGTCAAGATGTGAGCAAGATTCCTACTTGGCTTCCATAGCTGCATAATAAAGCTGATGCTGGTAAAGTCATTTTCAGCCCCTAAAGGCATTAAACTATGTAGTACTAACAATAGCGTGATTCATTATTACACAGGTTCTTTTGTGAAATATTTGAACTTTATCATTTTTAGAGAGTGTGTGTATAATTTTGCCATTTTGGTTACCATTTTTGTCTGTTCTTGTTCATTTTACTTTATTTAGGTCACTGCAAAAAGTGTTTTTTCAAGAGTGTTTATTCAAATATATTGCTGTAACTGAAGTCACTTTGCTTTTAATACACAGGCTCTCAATAGTCACAGTAAAATCAGAGCAAAATATTCATATAGTATACAAATAATAGGGTAGTGTAACACAAAGTCAGCTTCTTCTTGAATATTAAAATCTTGCTATAGTCTCACATACAAAAGCAAAGTTCTTTAATTACAGTACAATATTCCTTTATCTTCATTATAACATGGGCACTTACAGGGCTCCTGAGGCATACAGGCTATTGCTTAAGTAGTTAGCTAACAATTCAAGCACAATAGTGTTTGAGTAAACTTTGGAAGTGATTTAAAGACTGAAAAGAATGAACTAAACTGGCATCTGTCCCAGACATTAGAGTGACATGTAAGCTTCAATGAGCGTAATCAGTCAGGAACCAGATTTCACATTTCAGATTTCCACTTGGGCCATTTTAAGTCCTTATATAATCCTTGAGCAGTGGTGCACTTCTAACTTGTTTGGAACTGAACTATTGGATGATGCATAGGAACTATTAGATGTGGTCCTTGAATTTTCTTTAAAGGTCAGTCTTATTTTATCTTCAAATTTGGAAATTTAGACTTTTCCATTTGTACATTTTTGTTTCAATGAAGAAAGCAGTGGTTTGATTCAGGTATCCCCCATAAATTTATGTGTTCTGAATGCTTGATCCCCAGCTGATAGTAATCTGGAAATTAGAACCTTGTTGGAGGTGTGTTGTTGGGGGCGAGCTTATGGGGGTTATAGCCAGCTTCCCCTTGCCAGTGTTTGGCACACTCTCCTATTGATGTTGGCAGGGGGTGATGTCCAGCCTCTGTTCATGCCATTGTTTTCCCTGCCATGATGGAGCTTCCCCTTAAGTCTGTAAACCAAAATAAACCCTTTCCTCCCACAAGCTGCTTTTGGCTGGATGTTTGTTGCAGCAAGGAGAGGTTGACTGCAACAGTTAAATTGGTATCAAAGAGAGGAGTGTATGAAACCTCAGCCTAAAAGAAACCTTGCAGTGCTTTAAGGACAGCTTGATGGACTATTCTGCTAAAGATGAAAGAACTGAACTATAGACTGTCAAGTTTGGCTTATGAGTGTGAGATAGAACTTTGTCAGGACAGGTCTAGAAGCATTTGGCCTACCTGTGTCCTAAGAATTCGTTCAGGGTTGCTTTACATAAAAAGGAAATGGTGTGACCAGATGGAGATGACACAGAAAGAAATGAAATATCTGCCAAAACTGCAGCCCACTCAGCTGCAATTATTTTAGAGATGACAACCATTGAGATTGGGCCAGGTGATCTGCATCGGGACGGCAGGAGGAATGCAAAATCTTTTAAAGTAAGGGGTCTGAATGCTCTTCCAAGTTGACTTTATTCCCCTGTGGATTAACAAATTGGTCTCCTTCCTGGTATTATGGAGTTTAACAGTGTTTGCTAAACAGGTGTGTGTGTGTGTGTGTGTGTGTGTGTGTGTGTGTGAGAGAGAGAGAGAGAGAGAGAGAGAGAGAGAGAGAGAGAGAGAACATATCTAAAAGGGTCACATTGTCAGTATAGTATGAAATTAAAATTGATTCTGTGAGTTCTTAGAGGAACTGGTCATGAAATTGACTTAAATATATGGTGAAAGCACATTTGGTTCTTTGTAAAGTTAGTAGAGGGGCTGATTCTGAGATAGATTGTCTCTGAAGCATACAGATGCAATGAGTGATAACTACTCAGAAATATGTATCTAAAGCTCAAAGTAGGGATTGAATCAAGAAAAAAAAATGAAGTAGAAATCATGAAAAGGGTAAGATATCTCAAGGAGATCTGCTCTAAGGCAACCGGGTCATATTTATATGGTTCATATTTTAAAATTTACTTCATATATCAAAAGCTAATAAAATGTATTAAAGAAACTTTTTTACTAATAAATAATGAAATTATATAGGGAAATATTCTAAAACTGCTACAGTTTAAAAAACAAGACTTTCTTCATGAAATCTGTGAATTTGTTAATGCTGCACTGCATAAAATTAAGTATATGTCCATATGTTCACATAATTTGGAAAATGAAATTTGAATATTTACCACTTATAAAAGCATCCAACAACACAAAATCTTTGAGGTTTTATTTGATGTGTGCATGAAAAAGACATTGTAAAATATATCTCTCCTAGTTTTTAGCATCTATAGTAAATGATAAATATATTCATGCACAAATTAAGAAAATAGAAGTTATTAAAGCATCAGGTCCCTAACATGCTCTATTGCTTCAAAGCTTCCCATACACAAATATCAGCAAATTGTTTTGGAGATAATGTCAGACAGATTAAAAAACTTAAATAGGAGGACTGGACAAGTCACTCAGCAGCCAAATGTACTTTCTGTGCATGCATGAGGGTCTGCAGAAAGGCCTGGGGGGTCCCGAGAATGCCTGAGTTTGATTTTGCTGTATGTAAATATTTGGGCAAGACCATGCCTGTCTTGGGAGGAGCAGAGACCAGAGAATTACTGAGGATAGTGAAAAAGGTAAGCTCTGAAATCAGTTAAAGACTAAGTCCTAAAAAACATTGGTGAATAATGCATAGGGGAGGACAGCCTACGTTCTTGTCTGACCTCATTAGGCAGATGCACAGGGTCCCAGCCTCTGTACACACATGTATTTACTACAAACACCACACCATAATCCTATGTCATCTTCTAAGCCCAATAAAAATTGCTTAATACCATTACTAATTGGAAAATCTCAAGTTAAAATTGCAATGAAATTTCAGTATGTATGCTTTAGAGTGGTCAATGTCAAAGAAAAAATAATATTCAATATGGTAAAAGAAGTCTCAATATTTTCAGAGGCAAGTTAAATGGCACTACCACTGTGGAAAATTATGTTAGCTTTGTAAAAAGGTTAAACACAGGTGTATTTTCAGACATACATGTCAATTGGTATGTATATCTTGTATAATTTAAAAAATTTGAATATAGTTATGCAGGAACATTTGTTGTAGTTTTATTCATAAGAACCCTAAATAGAAATAACCCAGATATAAAGTAACAAGAGACCAGCTATCAGTGGAAGCATGGCACTCATTGGATAATATTCTGCAATTCTAAAACAACACATACCAGATATGTGTACATGGGACTATAGGTAGATATCACCATGGCCAACATTTTACATGGGAACCATGGATCTGAACTCAGGCACTCATTTTTCACAGTAAACCCTGTCCCCTCTGAGCCTTTTCTCCAACCACTGCAAGATGCTTAGAAGAGGTAAATAGTGATTGTTATCAGATTGGTGTTTTCCTAAAGTGGAAAATGAGATATTGAGGAAAAATAACACAAAATATTTAAGTTGGCATAAATGATGCATATTTTGATGTAGGCAAATATTTATATATATATATATATATATATATATATATATATATATATATATATATATATATATATATATAT
>PVHP010042345.1:0-15015 GCA_004024765.1 Zapus hudsonius
CTTCTTTTCTAGGAGCCCAAATTCTATTCATAATGAAATCATCTTCCGGAGGTCCCATTCCCTAAAGCCCTCCCCTTGGGTATAGGAATTTCAATATACATTTGGGGATATACAATTTTCAACAACAGAAGTGAGGGAGTACTGGTCTCATACATCCAGAGCACAAGTGAACTGTTCCCAGAACTAGCGCCTTAATAATAGAATCTGATTTAATTCCATAAGCTCTGCTTTTAAATATTACATGAATATACATAAATTATAATAATTACACAATAGGAATCTGATGAGTATTATGTTTAATGTTGGTGAAATATTCTAACCATTCTGAAATAGTTTATTAAAAATATGATGTTCTAAGTATATAACTGATGTCATTTTCCTGTTACACTTTATATGGCAAAATAACTTTAAAATTATTTTTTAGCTAATGTACCTATAGAAAATACATGATACAACAAGAATTCCAAAAGCTTGCCCTCAACTTTCCCAAATAAGTGTTTATAAAATAATTAGTCTGTATATGCTACTTGAGGTATTAATCCAAAATCTGATCTATCACCCTTTTATTCTTTTAATTTGTAATATAATGATCTAAGTAAATCATCCAGTTTTAGTGATATTTTGACTCTTCTTATGGTCTGAGGTAAATAATTCCATTGAATATTAACTTGATAAAATATATATGAGTTCATAAACCTGTGATATTTTGTGTTCCCATTCCTTTATGAATGCCTTACAAGTGTGATATGGATGGAAATGAATAATAACCCCCTCCTCATCATGAGCTTCACAACTGACATCCCACAACTATATTATAACTAGAGAAAGTAAAGAGAAATGTATTTTAACCAAATTTTATATAAGCACATTCAGAAATGAAAAATGATAGACCTGAAGAAAAATACATTGTTCACGTAAGTGGGATAAAAAAGGAAAGCTTTATTGAAATGGGATTGAAATAAAGCTCAAGTTTGACTGTAAAAGATAGGGAGGGGGCATCAGGTAAGCCTGTGTGTTACAATTCTTGTGGGTTCCTTTTGTGATTTTTTCCTGGAAGAATCCCTCCTGGAATAAGGGTCTTGTGATTTACCACCAGATAAGGGCCTGATTTTATACAGATAAGAAGGGAGAGCTTAGAAGATATATTTATAGGGTTTTGGCCTACTTTGGCCGAGAGAGGCTCTAGTTTCTGTGACCTACCCTAGAAAAGAGAAATTCTGATTGCTGTGGCACTCAGTGTGGGAAGAGGAAAAGTTGAAGAATGAAGAGCCCACAAAAGTCAGAAATGTCTTGTCTCTACTGCTTCTCCCCTCATTTCCAAGTCCTCAGAATTCCAGGCACTTTCTGAGCCCCACAGAGGCATCCGAATTTGTTTATATAAATATGTTATTAAAAATAAGCAAACTTATTTTCACTTAATAAAACATTCATATTTTAAACACATTTATTTATAAACTATCATGATTCTCTCATGTTTAGACAGATGTTGGTATTGGAAAAAGATAAGCAAAAAGGCATCTTCCTTTTGTTTCAGTTTTACTGTGCTCTTTTGTTGGCATAGGTCAGGCCCAGTCACCTGGAAGTACTCCAGGCTTAAATGCCTGCAGCATAGTTTTGCCAGTAGACATCGTCTGCCTGAGGTCATATTGGTAAGGAGAGATGTAATAGACATCTATTTGCATTCAGTAAGCTCCTAGTGGCCTTAAAAACAACAGTTGAGAAACAGCAAAGGACAATTTAGAAATGCCCTGAAGCCACTGACTGTTAAAATAATCATGCTATTTTAACTAAGAGTTCTTCTAATTAATTCCATTACACATTATACAAGTACACATTTATAACTGAAGAGAGTTGATAATGAGGTGGAATGGATCTTTATTTGTTAAAGATATCTGATTCTGTCTAACTCTAGTCCTGGACTCCTGCTTTGGTTTACCCAATGTTACTCTAGTACCTACTACTTCCTTTCAAATATTTGCATCTCACCTTTGCTCCTTGACATATGATAAGGCAAAATCATTGTAAAATGAAAATGTAATTTATCATTATTTTAACTAAAGATTACAGATCTCTTCCTTTAAATTATAACTATGTATGGTATACAACTAAAAAGCTTTTCAATACAGTGTCTGTAAACAGAGAAAAATGATGGAGAATGATAAGCTGATATCAGTTTTGCTTCTTACTATGAACTCATGCTGATGTAAGAGCCTTATAAACATTCTTATATTTTAATGAAGAATCCAGAAAGATAAAAAAATAACTGAAATCTGATCATACCAAAAATGATTCTATATCAGTTTATTAGATAACAGAAAACATTTACAAAATTTCAATGGCTTTGAAACACACTTCTGACTGTCTTTAATAGGACACAGTTCAAGGATAAACAAATATCTATAACTTCACCCAGGTTTTATGTTCAGTAGTAAGTTTAGAAAATTGTAATTGGTATACTATAGGAAAGGATAGGACATTGTCAGAATTAAGTCAAGATTTTCAACACAAGAGAAGAAATGTAAGCACAAAAGTAAAGAACATGAGAGGAAATTCTGTTCTTCAAATTTTTTAGAAAGAGGGCAGGTGGCTACCGAGATGGTTGGGCAGTTAAGAATACTCGTGCCAGCCTGGAAGCCTGAAACTGCTGAAGTTCAGTTCCCAAGCATGTGCGTGAAGATCTGGACAGAAATCGATTGGCATTGCCATACAAATCTTTCTTTAGGTGGGGAGGAAATGAGACTGGAGAATATCATTTAGGCTTGATGACTGAAAAAATGGTGAAAATATCAGATCTGGGTTGAGTGAGAAACTCTGTCTCTGGGAAAGAGGCTGATGAGTAAAGAGAAGACAACAGTGGGCGCTTTCCTCTGGCCATCTCGTGGCCATGCACACCTGCTCACATGTGCTTACATTACATCCTCTGGCCCTCTCATGGCTGTGCATACCTCTTCACATGTGCTTACACTATATCCTCTGGCCCTCTCATGGCTGTGCATACCTCCTCACATGTGCTTACACTGCACACGTCACAGTGAATAAACTCAGCATACACTTTTGGAATTTTATAATTTGTGGTTATATCTACAAAGCTTCCAAGCAATGATGTTGCCTTACAGTGAGTACCTTTGCTGAATGCTTGAACTTTGAAATTCCACTTGCCAATTAGGGATTATCTAAGGAACACATGATTCCAGACTGGCATACAAAAAAAATTTAAAAAGCAAAATTCACTTTGGAATTTTTTTCTATGACAAGGAAGAAACTGCCAAAAATCCTTTTGGCAAGAACATAAATACTCATTTATATAAGGCTCTGGGAGGAAGAGTTTATGTGTTTATTATCTATGTTTAAGTACTTGAGAAAATAATAAAGTAAATTAAAAAATGTAGGGGAGGTGAAAGAATAAGTAAAATTGTCTAAAGGTTGATGCTTAGTGAGATGAGGTAAAAGGGATTTGTATTTTATCCCTGTTGACCACATGGAACTGCATTTTCAGAATTCATTCTCTTGAATGATTTTAGTATTGTGTGAGTGAAAGGAACCCTCTCAGCCACATTTGGAAGGTACAAGGCAAGCAGGGACATGAACAACTTTACCCTTAGAAGGTCATTGCAGGGGCCAGTGCACTTGGACACACATACTGTTACTGATCTCTTGGGTCACCTGCTTGGCATGAGACAGCAACTATGTCTGCAACAAAGAGGAGCTCCTGCCAGACCTTCCATGTGCTTCACTCACTTATGGGTCAGGTCCACATTCAGCTCCATGACAAAGGGCAGCAGCTTCCTCTGAGAGTCACCCCTGTCATTGAGAATGCAGACTTTGAGTCACAGGGCTGCTGCACATTGTCACTTACCTTCATGAATGTTGCAAACTTCACATTCCTTCTACCATCCCCTTGAACTCTAGTGTTCTTCCACTTTCACAGTGCAATACCACATAGCCACATACTAAAGTTGTAAACTTTCATAAACTTGATCTTGTATACAAGTTCAAATAGCAATAACATGATGCTCACAGTCTCTCCTTCATAGTGAATTTGATTCTCTCATCACATTGAATGATACACTCTGAGACACAGGAATTTCACATAATATGCTGATCACTTTCATCTGTTCCTGAAATTTCCCTTATAATCAAAATAAAATAATGGTTTGCATATGTATGTAGGGTAAAGGACAACTGAATATAATCCTCATAAATACCATCTACCTCCTTTGAGGTTGGATCTTTAATTAACCTGGAAGTCAGAGTTTAGGTAGATTTTACATTATACAAAATGATTCTCACCTCAGTTTCAGTGCAAGTGTTTATGTCTGAATCATATAGGGAATGTAAGAGGCAATACCTGTTCATTTCATGAGTCCTGATTAAAGCAGTGTGGAGATCACAGATCTTGTCATGGTTGCATGTGAGGACATAGAAACTAAGCTATGGCAGGGTAAGGTTTATAGCAGCATACACTTATAGAGCACTGCTATATGTTATAATTAAATGATAATGGAAATGAAATTAATGCTTACCTGTCATTTACTAGGTCACTCACTCTCCTTAGGTGATTTACATCCAGGAGCCTACATACACACAATGAGGTGTGTGGGAACTAATGAGAGCCAGGCAGCTACTTGCTGGGACAAGAGTCATAAAAATGCCTGGGACTCTTGTCCTCTTACATCCTGTGAAATTGCAGAGACAGGTGCATGTGGAACCCCCTTGAGAGTATTGTGGAGAGGAAAGCAGAGGAGTAACAGGGTAGTTGAGGGTCACATGCATGTTGTGCATTCAGAGTTGTCTCAAATGGCTGAGTAATGCTGGACATAATGGTCTTGCCTCACCTAAAGACCTTGGAGGAAGTGAAGAACAGGCACAGGGCTCCTTCTGAGACAGGATGCCCCTGGTCCTCCGCAGCAAACTGGAAGAGTTGATGGATCATTACTCGGCTGATCTTTCTTATTTCTCCACATTGCATTCATTAGTTGCCAGGTTCCGGGTGCTATGATTCCAGCACAGGTATATCTTGTGTAATACTCATGACCACAAGAAGTACTATGATTGAATTTATAGCATTGCAAATGGAAGTACAAAATAGTTTATTCTTTTTGTCCACTATGAACTACTGTTTGCCAGAGATGAAGAGTTATATGTTGGAGCATTGCAAGACTATGTAGAGGAAAACAGGAAAGAAGGGTGGAGATCTTTACTTAGAAAGCTGACTTTGGGAAAGCTGATGTGTCAATGAATTTTGTAGACTAGGAAAAGTCCATCCTCTCAATGCACAGCTAATTGTGGGTAAAATTTCAAGACACAATAGAGGAGATGGAAGTATTCAGCTTAGAGAGAAAGTTTAAGAGGCCTCTGATATTATAATATAAAAATTAAAATTTTTAAAATAAATTTAAAACCCTAATGGTATACAAAATACCAGTTAAATACAATTGTTGTAATTAACTTCTCTTCTCATTGCTGTGCAGAAAAGAACCCAACCAAAAGCAGCTTGGTTGTCTTTGCCTCCTCTTCCTCCTCTTCCTCCTCCTCCTCCTCTTCCTCCTCCTCCTCCTCCTCTTCCTCCTCCTCCTTCTTCATCTTCTTCTTTGGCTTACAGACTCAAGGGGAAGCTCTATGATGTTAGGAAAAATGATGGCATGATCAGAGGGTGGTCATCACCACCTACATAGCACTGCAAAAAGCTGCAGGAAGGTGTGCCAAGCACTGGCAAGGGGAAGCTGGCTATAACCCCATAATCCCACCCCCAACAACACACCTCAAATAAGGTTCTAATTCCAAAACTGCCATCACCTGGAGATCAAGCATTCTGAACACATTAAGTTTATGGGGAACACCTGAATCAAACTAATACAATCCACCTCGCCTCCTGCCCCCCCAAATGATAACCATACATGTAAAATGCAATGCACACAGCTCAATTGCAAAAGTCCACAGTTTTTATCACAATGATGTTCAAACATCCTCATAATATAAGGTCTTTTAACTGAACAATAAAATTAAAAAATAATCCATAATGACAGAGAACATTTACACTGCAAAAGATGACTCTGGTATAGCAAAGACAAATTGAACAAGTACAAGATTTAAAGCAAACAGGGCAAACATTAAACTCTAACTCCAAGTCTGATAAGAAGCAGTAACTGTTCTCCCGAGTTCCAATTCCATTCTTGCAACCTGGCTACTCATAGTCCAGGAAAACTTCAACTGGTTAGGGAAGCTCTCCTTGGCAGCCATCCCATAATCATAACATCTCTATAGGGTCTCCAGTTCAACACATGGTTCATCCTCATGGCTCCACTGGGCTTCCACACAGGCAATCCAAAATGCCTACTTCACACTGCCCATGTTCATTTCCAAAAAAACAAAAAACAAAAAACAAAAAACAAAAAACAAAACCTGTGTTGCAAATCCAATGACCCTCTATTCCTGCATTTGTTATAGTCCATAGTACCAGATGGGCTACCAATTTGATAATCCAGGGGGGAACAAAGCCTACATTGAAGAGGAGGAAAATTTCAACATTCAGGCCCCTTACTGCAGAAGAATCCACATTCTTCCTGCTGTCCCAATGCAGATCATCTGGCCCAATCTCAATGGTTGTAATCTCTCAAACAATATCAGATAAATAGGCAACCTTTTCAGCCCAAAGATTTCCATTCTTTCTGTGTCATCTCCATCTGCTCACACCAGTCCATTTTTATGCAATGCAACCCTGCTCAACTTCTCAGGACAGAGGCAGACAGAACACAGCAATCCTCTCACACAAGCTCCTCCACTCCAGTATTTTTTCACCCTAGTAAACCAAACCTCACAATCCATAGTCCTTACTGCATTCAGGTGTTTCAACTCTGACACGAATGGTCCATCAAGCTGTATTTACAGTCATATCAAGGCATCATCTAGGCAGAAGTTTCAAATCCATCCACATTCCTCCTGAAAATCAGTTCCAAAACACCAAAGTCACAGAATCTGGGTTCCAGCAGCAATAATCAACCCCATTCCTGGTACCAAAACTGTTGTAATTAACTTTTCATTGCTGCTAAAAATAACCCAACCAAAAATAGCTTGTGGGTTTATTTTGACTTCCAGGCTTGAGGGGAAGATACATAATGGCAGGGAAAATGATGACATGAGCAGAGGGTGGACATCATGTCTGCCACAGCACTGCAAACAGTGGCAGAAAGGTGTGCCACCTTCACTGGCAAGGAGAAACTGGCTATAACCCCCATAAGGCCACCCCAAAAATCACACCTTCAACAAAGTTCCAATTCCAAAACTGCCATCAGCTGGGGATCAAGCACTCAGGACACATTCAATTTATGGTAGGGGTGGGCAGGGCACCTGAATCAAATTATTTAGTTTTCATTTCATTTATACATCTAATAAAGTTTGGTGAAGCATAAGATTGTTGCAAACAAGGAATAAATGTTTTAAATCTGAATTAACAATCTAAGCTTACATGAATTATTTTCTGATTTTTTTCTGAAAATGAAAGCTAAAATGTGTCAATTAAAAGTTAAAAGTGGAGTCAGGAGCTGTGGCACACGCCTTTAATCATAGCACTTTGGAGGCAGAGTTTCGAGGATCACTGTGAGTTTGAGGCCAACCTGAGTTTACATAGTGAATTCAAGGTCAGCCTGGGCTGTAGAACAAAACCCCATCTTGAAAGATCCAAACCCAACCAAAACAAACAAACAAACAAAATACAAACTTGAAAGTGTACACACATGATTGATTGTCAAGTAATCCTGAAAACAAGGACTTAAAGGGAAATGAGAGAAAATAATATTTTCATTTAGAAGTAAGTATATGTGTAATTATTTTCGAAAAAGTGAAAATAACATTTTTTTTAAAATTTTAAACTGCTCTTGGTTATTTTCCCTCTCTAGGCACCATTTTATCAGTTCCAAACCACCTAATAACTGACCTTAGTGACAAAGCCATGTCTACCAGCTATAGTGGTCATATTTAATATAAGAAACATAAGATGAAATTCAAGGTGAACTGAACACGAAGCAGTCTCTGTTTCTCCCATGAGCAAAGGTTCTGGAGATGTGATGATCCTAAGACTATCATTCGATGCCTTAGCAATGCCATTACGCAGGCACATTCTTTTCAGTTTTATAACCTTTGTCCCCTTCACTGTGTCTGTAACCTGTCTTCACGATATGTGTAGCAGATCAGACTTTGCTTTCCCGTAGAAAAAATACCTTGTGTCCTCTTGTAAGATCAATAAATCCTTTCCCAGAACACAACCATACAAAATCTTACTTTACAACCACTTTGAATTCATGTTTTTGTTTGATAGAGTAGGAGTTAAATCTTGCTGTAGAGGCCTAAACCTAGGTACGAAACCCGACTTGTCACTTTCTACTAATGTAAGCCTGGGCACATTTTTTAAAAAGCTTCTCTGTACTTCAGTTTTCAAATATTTGAGAACAGATAACACCCTTCCTTAGGTATTGAGAGGAAAACACGAGTTCATATATGTAATGAGAATGCTGTTGAATTGCTTTTTCCTTAAGGATAACCCACACTGTTGTGTGTATAATTTAACGGGATGAAAAACTGAAAGATGAGAAGTGATCTGGGCATTTCTTAAAAAGGGCATCAATGAAATGTTTAGTTACATTGTGTAATATTTTCCCTTTGATCTCATTGACATGGTTTAGCATGCAATGACTGAAAACAGAGAATAATAATCAAGTTCAAGTGCTACCTTAATTAATTTTGTATGAGTGACTAGATTTTTAATCAACACAGCTAGAAGTCAGAAACTAGTCTCAAGCCAGCACTACTGCCTTTCTGGGCACAGGCTGACCAGACTCTATTCTGCAATCAGAACTGCCGAGTTCGTGAGAGTGGAGAAGTGGCTCAGAGTAATTAAATTGACACTGATTTTGTTGCATTTTATTGTGACGTTTCTCAGTTAAGAATTAGAAAGAAGCGGAATAAAATCCCAATCTATTCAAATTATAAAAATTCCATTTGCTGTGCTCTTCCACTCAGAAAACATTTTAACGCTGAAAGTGCCTTTAATGGTGCCAGTACAATCCAGCGCTTTATTGATAATTCTTTTAAAATTCTCAGTTGTGATTATAAAATTTTATTTCATTTCTGTTCTCTAAGGTTTAATCTCACCACCCAGGTCTATTTTTGCTCACATGAATGCAGTGAAATAAGACTTGAGAGCAAGGAGCGTTGCCCGGGACTCAGGAGTGTCTTCCTTCACTTGGTCTCTTTTCAAACTTAGGGTTCTAGCAGGTCTTTGTGTGCAACCATTTCCCCAGAAAGGATATGAAAATAAAAATTTTCACAGAAACACTCTTACTTTTGTTATTTTTTTTCTTTTTATCAAAAGAAAAACAGCTAGATCTATGTCTCTCTTCAAATATCATTTAATCTTATTATTTACTGTGAAACATATTTGTTGCCTCCAAATTTCTCCATTATGTATGTCTTAAATAAACTTTATGACATTGCTTTTGGAAGGCCTCTGATGAAACCCTCCACATTGAATCCCAAGGTATGTCCATCCTCATTCAGTCCCCCTCGTACTTGATCTAATTGTCCTGAAATGATTTTCTTGATACCTTCTGTACATTCTGTGTCCTAATTCTTTCTTTCTGTTCCTCCATTTCTCCCATGACTTGTTTATCCCCATTTCTCCCAAGTGCCTCTCTGTCTTTTGCACATTTCTAAATCTTTCCTCCTTGGTGATCTTATTGAATGTCAAGGTTTGATTTCCTTAAAACCTCATTGCAATGCCTAGTTACTAGCATTAAAAAGGACCTGTCTGTTATACATCGGATTGAAATATATGAACCTAAACCTCCACATAGATATTTATCAGGTAATAAAAATTTGAAAAGTCTAGGGCTGGAGAGATGGCTCAGAGGTTAAGGCACTTGCCTCCAGTGCCTAAGGCCCCTGGTTCTATTCCCACATAAGCGAGACCCACAAGGTGGTGGCCCTGTTGCTCTGTCTCTATCTCTGTCTCTCTCTCTCTCTGTATCTCTGCTTGAAAAATGAATAAATAGAATATTTTTTAAAAAATTTGAAAAGTCTAAATCTCAGATGCGTTTTTATTACTTCATACATCCTCAAAAAATAAAGCAATTACAAAATTAGCAATTACATTTCTGTTCATTTCCATTCTACTCAGTTGTTAGAAAAGAAACAGTAGAGCTATCCTTGAATTCTTTCTTTACATATTTCACAGACAACCTTCAGACATTTACACATATACTATTGGTTGTACTGTTGAAATTCATTGGGAATCCAATAACAGAACAAACTCTGCTAAGAGATGGGGAAACATCATTATTTTTCGTCTTCATTGTTTGAGTTGGCGATACACTCTCTGCCTGCTTGCAGTTGGTAGAATTTTAAACCTCCAAACCGAAAAAAAAAATAGGCAGATCATTCCATTCCTCTGCTCAAACTCTCCAGTGACTTCCTGTTGCCATGGGAGCAAAACCCTACTTTTGGAGTACTTAATGTTTGGATGATAAATGCAACTGTATAAGTTTTATCTCTTAACTATCTGGAAGAGAGAAAACTCTTTGAAAACTATAATAGTTTTTAAAAATAATAATAACATAGTTCTAAACTTGAATCACACATTGGTAAAAATCAGTTTCAATTTGCACCATATATTTAAATTGTCTCCTCAATCAGCTCTTAGTGGCTACTTTTAATCCTTCCTCAGAACAATTTTTATAAAATTAAGACAAAAAAATTTGGAAGTGCCTAATAATTTGTTTACATATTTGTTATTTGAGCTCTCATTCTACACACATTTTTATTTCTAATCTAGGACATGACAGAAAGAAGACGTACAGGTGTGTGCTAATTCTAGCTATTGAAGCTAGTGTAAGTGCAAGTATACTTTTATTTTAAAATGAATGAATGTCTAAATGGTTTAACCTAATGAGTTTAGCTTAATTGGTGCAGTGATAATTCTAAATTTTTCTTTATGGCTCACAAACAATAATACATCAGTCTTAATTTAACCAAAACTACTTTAGTGAACTTCAGACCCTGCTTTAAGGCTTACAAAGCTATTTTCTTTATGATTCTGTCTTGTGAAATATGATTAATTCCATACCCCAAACATCCACAAAAGAGGGCAAAAATGGTACATTTTAAATTTGGATACACACATACACACACAAATATGTATATATATATATATATATATATATATATATATATATATATATATATATATATATATATATATATATATATATATATGATTTTTCCTGTCCTAAATTTTGTTTAGATTATAAACATATCAATTTCTTTTTTTATTTTACATTTTAAATTAGACTTTAATTATCCTTTGATTTTTTTTATACTGGTAAATGGCCCTGGACTACTATTGAGTTTTATTTATTTATTTTTATTTATTTTGTCTTTTAATTAGTAGATACTCTGTATATAATTCATGTTTGGGGGTTTCTCTCCTCCCTTCCCCATTCCACCATGGGATTAAGGCTATGCACTGTTGGAGCAGCAGTCCGTCCCTGGGGTGGGGGGAATGCCTTTAGATATTCATTCATCATGGCTCATACAATCTTCCTGTCCCACTTCTTGGAAGTTCCCTGAGCCACAGTGGGTGAGTTTAAGTCAGCTTTTGGAATTCTACTTTGGAATGTTTTGAGTATCCTCAGTGTCTGTCTTCATCACCCTGGCTCAGGATGAGAGCCTGGCTGTGGAATCTGCACTCTTAATTTGGCTACTTCCTCTGTGGTTCACCTGGGCAACAGCTGAGGTGCTATGGGTGGTTCATCTGCTGGGAATCAGCTGTCATTTCTGGTCTTGTTAAAATTTGGTTGTCCACAGTTGTTGTTGCCTTCTGAACAATACAAACCAGTTCTCCAGTAGAGTGAGATCAGCATACGTTGTATGGGACAAGCCTCCCTGCTTTGGCATTATTCTAATGGGTGTAGCTCTCTTCAGTCCTGTGGTGAGTGGAGGCATCTCCTTGCAGTCAGACTCTTGGTCTCCATAGGAATTTGGCTTAGATCCCAGTTCCAGCTGGTGAACAGATTTCTTAGCCAAGCAGAGAGCCCTTGATTGCCCATATAGGTTGAGTGCCACTGCTGTACAGGTATGCACATCTGGTCATGGCAGTGTCCCACACTTTCACCCAACATGATTGGCCACTTTCCCCTAGAAGTTCATGTAGCACAATTGCCCTTTTTGGTGATTCTATAATGGATGATATCAGAGGTGTCAGATAACTTTTCTTTGGAATAAAATACTCCAAAGAAAATTATACCCAAGAGACATTTGAATTTTGTAAAGAACAGATTATTTTAAATTGTTGGCACTGACTATGAAAATTTACCTTTGTTTTTCATGTATTTATTTATTTTTTGTTAGCGAGCTCCATTGCCAAGATTGGCTCAGATCCTATAAAATTTGTACATGACACCATGGAGGAAACAACGGACTGGATCTATGGCTTCTTTTCATTGTTGTCTGACATCATCTCATCGGAAGGTGATGATGAAGATGATGATGATGGGGAGGAGGACATCGATAAAGGTAACTGCTGCGGCCATGATAGTGACTGCTTCAATTTTGGCCCCATGTAGCTCTTGGCAAGGCTCAGGCAGATGAACTCACTTCTAAGCATGAAAAGTTCTTCACTAGGCTGCCAAGAAGAGTAAATTGGTTTCTATTTAGTTTATCTCCCATTATATGAAAAATATCAAAATTAAATGCTGCCATTAGACAGAGTAGCATGACAGCACAGAGAGTCTTATTATTCATGACAGTAAACCCACAGCAGATGCACTTATTTGCTTCATTGAAAAAAAAAGTAGCTATTTTTCAAGTTTATCTCTAGGTAGATTGAAATGAAAACAGTAAAGCTAGAAAGCCCATAAATGTTGTATACACACATTATCATCACAGTCAAATAAAAGTAACAAATCTTACTAAAAGCATAGTCGAAAGAGTAAACTATGGAAGCAAACGGAGGTATAGGACACAGATTTGTCCTAAATGCCAAACCAATTGTGACATTCTCATATAATGAATCAAAGAAAACAGAAAAATTAAGCTACATATAAGCTGTCTTTGAGTGGGTGTGAAAAGATCAAAGCATGTTGATCCTGTCTGATAAAGGACATTTTTAATGGTTAATCCTAATCTTCAAAGATTATTTATTCAGTTTTATCTAATAAGAAGTATAATTAGAGTCTATTCTATGACTTGACCTGAATTTACATTTGTTTTGACCCCAGTGAGGATTCATATGAACAAGAGAAAGTTGAAGTTAATGTGATAGAGGATCTCTAATGAAAAATGTGAACCACTGCCAAAATGTTATTGAACTCATAAAAATGAAACTATCTTGAAAGTATATAAACAAAACTTATACTTTGGTATTCAGGAAGTAAAGTAATAGTTTTCAAAAACAAGCAAAATGGATAGATAATGATGCCATGTGTCTTGGGAAAAGTTTATGTAATTTAGTGTTATTGTTTTGATTTAGGAGAAATAGAAGACCCTTCTTTGAAAAAGAAAGGTTGGTTATTTCACTTTAAAGATTATTTTAATTTTATTGCATGTTCACTTGGGGAGTGACCAAAGGCCTTTCACTGGTGCTTTTGCCTTAATTCATTTTTAATACAGAGATTTTTTTTTAATTTATAGTCATGAAAAACTACTAAATTTCTTCCTCTGAGATGAGTCCAATGTTTTCAAGTTGGTTGTTTTATTAGATTCCTTAAGTGGGTTTGTGCATATACATCTGTGTTCATCCAATGTCAGCTGGGCTTTCAGGAATGAGGGGGTGGGATCCTGAGACTATAGAAACAGCCCACATGCTGATGGGGTCTATAGTTTTTATTCTCCCCATCACAAGATTTGCTCAGAATAAATTTTATTGTACTGATTTTTTTTTATTTTTCTGAGTTTACTGTCCATGATTTGCAGCTTAGTTGATGTCAGTGACACATGAAAACAGCCAGGGTGGAGCTGAACCGTCTTGTGGAATAGCAAAATCAGTTCCTGGTTTTTTGTCATTTCCAGGCAGAGAAAGTGTCTAGATGCTTGGTGTAGAGGGACTCCCTGTGGGGACAGCAAGGGCTTCCATGACTGAACTTTGTAGTCACAATCCAAAAGTTGGGAGCATTATGCCTAGGAAAAACATCGCACTTCTGGGGAGCAAGCACCTGCAGGAGCATTTCCAGAAGTGATGGTGGGGGAAAAGGTAGCCAGCCTAGTTTACATTTGGTGTTAGTGAAACCAGCCAACACTTGACTCAATCATGATAGATAAGGTCCTTCTGTTCATGTCTGGCAGCAGGTTTTGGAGTTATTTGCTCTAGGAAGTATTTTGGCCTCTGGGCTACTCTCCCAAGAGCACTGTGCAGTCAGTCAGGAGGATCCATCATGGCTCCTTTGCTGTCAGTAAGTGCTGGGAGCTGGGGCACAATTTGAAAGGGCAACTTCAACAAACATGAGCTGAGCTAGTGAAGCTCAAGTGTGGCTAAGCCAGCAGGAAGTGACTCACAAGTCAGGGTGAGAGCCAATAGAACATCACTAGATATAGTCAAACCTTATGCTAATGAGTTCTTATCACTGTAATGAAATTAGAGTTCATGTATATATTTATTATTATTGGAAATGGTTGAGGGAAAAACACATGAAACAACATTTTACTTGTTTATATACTGATTCCCAGAATAGGCCATACTTTCTATAAATTAATGTCTACTGTTTAGTAAAAGGTTTCTTCATTCAATTTCGTTTTCCTTGTGATTGTTTTTAAATTAACTTTTGTCACGTCCCTGCTCGTCCAGCAAGAAAGGACACGACCACGAGGTCCTTCTCCGTAGTAAAATTTATTCGAGAAACCTTGAAAGTTACAATGTTACTAGTAGCTACTTCATTTTTCCTTTTCTACTTCTCCTTTTTCTTCTTCTTCTTTTTCTTCTTTCTCTTCATTCTTCTTCTCCTTTTCCGCGCTCAGGATGTGCAGGAATTT
>PVHP010042346.1:0-15027 GCA_004024765.1 Zapus hudsonius
TCTCTCTCTCTCTCTCTGCTTGAAAATGAATAAATAAAATATAAAAAAATAAAATAAAATAAAATTGAAACTTTAAGCCGGGCATAGTGGTTCATGCCTTTAATCCCAGCACTAGGGAGGCAGAGGTAGGAGGACCACCATGAGTTTGAGGCCACCCAGAGACTACATAGTGAATTCCAGGTCAGCCTGGACTACAGTGAGACCCTACCTCAAAAAAAAAAAAAAAAAGAAACTTTAGCTGTATTTTTTTCACCTAAATTTATAGAATGACCTTTTATGATTTGAGAAGAATTTCTTTGTAAAGAAAAAAGATCCTCCATGTATAAATTGTGGGCACTTACGCAATTCTCCAGCGGCATTCCTCCCACCAACTGCATACAGATATCCTTTGAGGGCACTTAGGTGGAAGAAGGTGCGCTTTTCATTTAAAGATGCAACTTGCATCCATTTATTATATCGAGGATCAAATCTAAACACAGTGTCGACTGCTGTTTTTCCTTTTGTGTCATAATTACTCTGTCCACCAACAACATAGAGGAAATTTCCAATGACAGCGATGCCATGTTGGTACCTTGGGGCATCCATGGGGGCTAGGGATTTCCACTCATGGGTCTTTTCATCATACATTCGCAATTCCTTACTCACAACTAGTTGCTGCCTCAGCACTCCTCCTAGGGTAACCAAATGAGTGGTGTCAGAGCGAATGGCAGTCCTGTCTGACTGCATTACTGGCTGCATGTATGGCATCATTTGGTAATTGCTGGCTTCCAAAAGTAAGTTGACACAAGTATTGTCAGTTCTCATGAAATCTACCGTTTGCACGTAATTAATGAGCTCCTGTGGTGTCATCAGTGGAAATCGGATGTTCTTCATTAACTTTGCAGCACAGTCCATCCTAGGCTCTTCCAGGCGAAGCCAGCGACAAGTAGCCTTAAAGAGCTCAAGTTCAGTGCAATGCTTAAGGCTATTACTGGAAAGCACAAAGGCAAGGCGCTCAAAAGGGAGTTTCAAGAACTCCCCAGTGCTCAGCAATGCAGGAAAATTCTTCAAGACGAAACTGTTAACGTATTTATCCACTTCTGTCAGATTATAGGTGTTGGCGATCCGTCCAACTTCGACACAATTGTCTAAAGTGACCTAAGAAACCAATATGAAAATTAAAACATGGCTACTTTCTAGATAACCACAGCTGATCACACCATTCCTGTTCCAGAATAAGAATACATTGTGCTTTGTAAATTCCATATTGATGCAAATAAAGACCTCTGAGTACATTAATGATCTAAAGAGTATATACAAACCATTCACCCAATTCAGTAGAAAGTTTTCTAAAAGATATGATCAAAGTAGGTGAGAAGTAAATCTAAGAAACAATGCTAGAACTCAACTATGACTAAAATAATTAATTATAACTCCAAGATGTAGCCCCATGCTGAAAATTTTTCTGGAAGATGGAAACTTTGGGAAAACAGAGTTATAGAATTGTGGTTAAAGTCAATCCATTTCTCATTCATAATTTGCAAAGGCACCACACAGCTAACACATCACAAAACAGGAAATCTCTAAGCTCAATTCTTTGATTTCCCTTTCATGTAGAGAGGCACCATGTATTACTATATCACTCATATGAATCCTTCAATTTCTGTTCACAATTAAAATAATTTAATAGGATAATTATTCCTAGGACAAAATTACTTTCCCCGTGATTTACCTGGAAATATAAACAAGGAAATAGATTTCTTTTAGGCAGAAGGGATGCACCTATATCAAATTATATACATGAGTCTGAGGTATGTATTAATTAGACCTGGGCAATGTAGCATTTATTAGCCATCCTCTTTCTCTTGGCTTACTCTATCACTGGCTGCAGTCAATACCAGCCCAGGCTGATGTTCTCAGCACAGACTAAAACATACCCCCTTGTGGAAAGCAGGCAAGGGGAAAGAAGTGATACAAGAAGTCTTTCCTCAGCATCACCTCCTTTCAATCTAATAACTGATCAAAAGGAAAAAATAGGGAAATTATATCTGAAGATATGATGGAAGAAATAAACAATACTGGAAGCCTTCCACACAAATGTTTCTATGTGCATACAGAGACAGGCAATAGGCAAAAGTCTTCAAGGGTATTTGTGTGTGGTTTTTAGTTTTGTTATGGTGTATGTTTAATATGTCAGACAAAAATCAATTATTAGCCTCGTAACTATAAGGCTAACATCAATGTCACATAAAATAGAGAAAACTAGAAAGTCTTTCCATTGACATTTAAATTACAAGCTGAGATGTTTATTGCAGCACTGTCCACACTAGCCAAAATATGGAATCAGCCTAGATGTCCATCGACAGATGAATAAAGAAAAGGTAATGCATATACACAATGGAGGTCTATTCAACCATAAGGAATTAAATTATGATATTTGCAGGAAAATAGATGGAAATGGAGACTTTCAAGTAACATAAAGTAAGCGAGATAAAGGCAACTAGCACATATTTTCTCTCATTTTTGGAAACTTAAAATAAAAATTTTAAAGGCCAGAAAGTAGAAGAGACACTAAAGAGAGTGAGAGGACAGAGTGCGGGTCTAAGAGGAGAGAAGAGTGGATAAGCATGTGCATATATGAAACCAACACAGTGAATCCTACTAATTCGTGCAGTTAATGTGTTTGAATAATTTTTAAATGAAAAAAAGCCTCTCTCCCCTTCTCCATCCCTGGCCCTCCCCTCCATTTTTGTCTCTCTTCACTTTTAAGTGCCATGATGATATCTTTACCTTGGGTAACCCAATTCTCTATTCCTTGTATTTGTATCTGTGTTCCTCATTGGATGCAGTGTTAATTATTACAGTGGTATGGAAGTGATTTGTGCACAGGCAATGTTCTCCTTCCCATACAGAGTTCCATATGACAGCAGGAGTAAGAAATGTGTGGTCAAATTCATAGTAAGGATGATATTTTGAATATATGTCAATGGGTACAGTATGGGTAGAAAGTAATCATAATATATGGATAACCTTAAACAATCATATTGTAACCTGGCTTTCTCTCAACATCAGTCCTCAAAATGAATTCAAGACTGCTTTAGGGGGAGAGAAACAATGTTGCTCTACTGAAAACTCTATTTAATATTTTCTCAAACTTATCTCTTACAAAGAAAATATTTATCTTAAACAGATAACTCTGTCTATTTTTATAGGCTATTTAGACTGGATAAGTAATGCAAAATATATGTGCTATACAAAAAAAATCTATGCGTAAAGAAGACAATCATCAAAAACAAAAGAAAGTGTGTTTTCAAATGACTTCTGTTCTTTTCATTTTCGTTCAGCAAACCATGTTCTCCACTTTTTTCTCTGCTTTTTTTGTCTGTCCCATAAATGTGTACCTCCTTTTTTGTTTCCAAGTTTTTATTACATCTAGTCACACCAATAAAGTTTCTCTCCATTTCACTGTGAATTCCCACACCTTCAAAATGTTTACAAAAAATCTGGGCATTATAAAAGAAATATGCAAAAAGGCTCAGTATGTTCAACAGAAAAATTAAATGAACACTGGCAGACTTTATAAGAAATTCTTTATTTTTTTACATGTTTCTCTTTTAAATATTTTTATTTTATTTTGAATTGACTCATGGTAATTATGCAAATTTATGTATACAATGTGATGTTGTTTATTGATTAGGGTAATTAGCATATATATCACCTCAACAATTTATAACATCTTCATTATGAGAATATTCAAAACCCTCATTGCAGCTATTATAAAACACAAAAAATATTAATTATAGCTGCCCTCCTATGCAATAAGACACTAGAATTTATTTCTACCTATGATTTGTACCTATTAACTGACCTCCTCCTATACCTTGGTAATTGCTATTCTAGATGAGCTTTTTAGCTTCTGAAACATAACAAGCGAGAAGAGATAGTATTAGCTTCCCTGTGCCTAGCTTATTTCATTTACCAAAATAGACTCTACATTCATCCACATTAATAAAATGATAGTTTATTCTTTTGATTAAGGTTTAGTAATATTCTAATATACACACCATATATATATATCACATTTTCCTTATCCACTCATCTGTTGGTGGACAAGTAGTATCATTTTAATGAATTAATTGACTGCATGTTCTTCTAAAATTTGCTGTTTTAAGGATGATTCCATGATCAAAATCATAAAGGTCAGAAGACTCCAACAGCGATTCTTTACCAATATTAAAACTGTCATTAGTTAAAACCAATTGTAGAAACAGATATTATCCATAACATATTTAATTAGAAAATATAAAAAAATTTACTACCTTACTAATCAGAAATCAAGGTCTACACCAGGCGTGGTAGTAGACCCCCTTAATCTTAGCACTTGGGAAGCTGAGGTAAGAGGATCACCATGAGTTCAAGTCCAGCTTAGGGTATATAGTAAAATTTTGCATTGAGATTTCTCCCACCCCCCAAAAAAGCTCTAGGAACTGTAGAACTCTTGATAATGTCTCTGTACAAGGCAGCATTTAGTATCCTTCAGGATTGTAGATAAAGTAAAGCACTACTTTCAGGAAGTGTAGCTGCTAAGAACTTTGTTGTTTGGTTGGTTTAAAAGTAGTGTGATATGTACTAAGAAATCAAGACCTATGTCTCTGCAAGGTTGCTTATAAGTGTTAGTTCTTATGATTTATCTCCTGTATTCAAAGAAGAAAAAAGTATCAAGCTTATTTTCATAGAATTCTAGAAGCACAGTTTACTTTTTCATAGAATTCCATTAAAGAATATTACTCTTTAAAATCACTAAAGTAAATGAATCCAAATTAAGGCATGACACATTATCAAATGGGTTAAAGTATGCATCCTTATCAAACATTGTTAGCACCTTGTATCATTGGAATACACAGAAGGCTTTTGGTAAATGATGCTACTTTCTAAAAATACAAGGAGGGTATTATTCTCACCTTGCTTCCAGACCACATACATTGTGACACCTCTCTGTAATGACAGGAGTTTCACAAGTCTACACAACTGATTTCACAAGCCCTACTCTAACCTCCTCATCAACATCTACCACAGGAGAAAATCAGATCTGAAAACATCTTACCCCAGATATGAGAAATACTTTGCAAAAGTCTAAGACCGGCAAAATCTGCAGAAAGCTGGCGGCTTCCAGCGTGTCTTGAAGGTTGTCCATGTTAAGAGAAAGCTTTGCAGTATAAATGAAATCAATAATTTTCCTTAGACCCACTTTGCTCACGCCATGCAGCTTAATGCACATTAAATCTTGTTCTTTCATTCCGCCTGTAATGAAAAGACAGCCAGTTAAAAGAAGGTGGATAATTAAGGGCAAACTCACATCAGTTGCTAATTAGATGCAATAAAATCAAGGGTAAGTCTTATTCTGTATAACCATCCATTCCAGAGGCAAGCTTTTGCATATTTTACAGTGAAAAGAGAGTATTTAAAGAAATTTATCTCTATTCTGATAGAGATTATATATGATGTAAGGGCTTCCAAAATGTTCTCCTGACACTTCCTATCCTTTGATGGATTGAAGATTGAATTACCAGGACACAGAGATTAGGATGGCCTACTCAAATATGAAAAAGAAAAGCTATGAAGGACAACATGAAAACAGCACATCAGTATTCCATAAAAGAACAATGCCACACAACCTCACAGACTGTTGAGAATTTTTTTAAGTGTTTCCTCTTATAAGGTTATCTAGATCAAAATAACTAAATTTCATGTTAGCAAGAAACATATTTAACAGATTTCTCATATCATTTTAATGTGGATGCAGAATCAAAAAAAGGCAAGTTACCTGTGAACATTGCCTTGAAGTAGTCACTAGCAGAAGCCATCATGACTCTATGAACAGGGTAAGTATCATCCGTATCACCTGGCATCAGGGTCACATCACAAAGCAATCCTTCAAGCCGTAGCTGATCAAAGCCCTGGAACGAGAACAAGAATTGGACCAGGAATCAAGGAAGAACAAGGTTACTGTGTGCTAAAAGCCCACTTACATATTCACGTGGTTCAATATATTTTGTAAACAGAGCTGAAATAATACTCAAGAAGGATGAAATAATATAACAGCTTTCTTACTATATACCAATGCATATTTCACTAGATGGAAAATATAAAATTAAGCTAATTTGGATTAAGACCAAACAGAGAAAATATATCAATTCACTTATCTACAAAACTATCAGCTTTGACTCTACTTTGGGAAAAATGATTATTTCCACTTTGGAGTTCCCACACATAAAATGAAAAAAATGTCCATAGTTCTTTCCACATGTAACACGGCTGCTAAAGGGCTTTAATGAAATGGTTTGGGTTTTATGGAATTTTTTTTTTGAGACAGAAAGGTAGAAGATAGTTGTGTTAAGTAAAAGATCGGAATTCATTCTACCAACTGAATTGTTCCATCTCATGGAGAATTAAAGACTGTGCTTTGCGTATCCCAATACCAGGTTCATTTTTGCTATTTGGCCAACTGTCTTTCAGGCTTCAAGTCTGTAATTTAATTACCATTGGGAAAATGAGTCTGTGAGACTTAATTGTCCCCCAATATTTAAAGGCTTATCCAAGAATGAACAGGGGTGTCCTACAGTGGAGAGGAGAGACACGGTTCTATCTGCTCAGGAGCTCTTCAGCCCACACTCCACAAACAGGCACTGACACCTCTGACCTGCTCTTGGAAGAATGAAATACCTTAAAGATTCATTGCAATGGGCTGATTCCTTGACATATGCGTATCTCACAACATCATGCTCCTATGATAAATTTATACAATTTACTTCATTAAAAATAATAAAAATGTTTATAACAGGCTAGTTAGGTACACCAAAATGGAGCAATATAGAATTTTAAAAATGAAGAATTTGGCAAGATGTAATTTCAAAGAAATGTTTCGTTATAAAAAGTCAGTGAGATAAAAATTGATACAAATGGTTTGCTAAGATGACAATAAATAAATTACAAAAATATTAAAAGAAGAAACAACACAAAGGGTTTTATTCCCTAGGTATTTTCATAATCTCAGAAACTGGATAAAGTTGTGTCACAGATTCAAGAAGCAAATGGCATAAGTTACTAAGAATACAATTTTGAAAATATTGATTCTACACACATGTATAATATAAACCTAGTCTAAACTTATCATTTTAAAAATTGCTTTTGAAAGTAAATGCTTGATTTCACAGAACTGAAACTTCAAAGAGATTATCTGATCCAGCCAGTTTCCTCTCCAGACAGAAACCCACTCCTGCATTAAACATGTAATTTCGACATGATTCTGTATCATGTTTGTCTTTCCCCAACAATGAATGACATATTTTTGTTCACAAATACAAAACCTTTCACATACATCCCTTTTCCTATGTAAATGCAAACATTATAGAACCTTTCCCCACAAATTTATTTTGTCTTTATTATTCAGAAAAGTAGGAGGAAGAGAGTAAGAAGAAGTAATTTGTAGATTCACATGAAAGTGAGCACAGTGCTGTGAGGGGAAGACTGCAGAGCAACTCTAAGGAGGAAGCACTCCTACAGCACAGTTTAGAGACCTGCAAGTTTAGATTGGTGAAGTTCAATTAGGTTGCAAACAGAAAGGCAACTTCATTCAGAAGCTATCAACTAGTTCCTTAATTATGGTTGGCAGAACATTAGTTCTGTGTCAAGTTAACTAGGAACTAGAAACTTACTTGTGAAACCTCTCCCAGCAACAGAATGAATTGTGTTTAAAGCACTTGTCTGTGATAGCTAGTAAAGGCTGAAAGGAGAGAAATGGCGTTAAGCCAGACTTTAGGGAGAAGAGGCTGGCTTCCAAAGCTTGCCTTCTTTGCTTTTGCTTTCTCAGGTAAATTTGAAGGTAAAACAACTTAAAGATATGCTTTTAAGGTCAAACACACAAGGATAAGGTCAGGTAAAGAGGTGGCATGCCTATAATCCGAGTACTTAGGAGGCTGAAGCAGAGAATCATGAGTCTGAGGCCAGCCTGGGCTAAAAAGTGATGTCAGGCAGGGCTACAAAGCAAGGCCCTGTCTCCAAAAAAACAAAATAGAGGCAGATATAACACAACTAAAAGTGAATGTCACATGGGCACTATATGTGTATATGTATATGTATATGTATATATATATGTATACATATAATGTATAATTATATATTTACCCACACATATATACATATATTATATATTATATATGCATATTATATATACATATTATATATATATTACAATTTAAAATTCACTTGAGTTTGGGGACATACTTCAGTGGAAGAGCAGCTTCCTAACGTGAGCTAGGTCCTGGATTCAGTCCTTAAGGCTTGAAAAAAATATCCCTTGAGCAGATAACATGAACACACTTCTATCTTGATGTATACAGATAAACTTCCTTCTTAAAGGATGTACAAGATTCCATAGTGGGGACATACAGAGTATTTAGTGATCTCACAACTTTTGAAATAACAAGCAATGCTGTAATGACCCTCTCTGTACATTTACTTACTCGTGTAACTTTACTGGTGGTAGAGACTCTCATAAGTCAGATTTTAATCAGAAAAAAATGTATTTTAATGTTTTAATAGCTGACAAGTTAGACTTTTTTCCCTTAGGAGAAGCACCATGCCTTGGGTAGAAGTGAATTAAAAAGAGACAGTGATGCTAATATACCAGTAACATTAGAGTAGGCATGATATGCTATACACCTTCTCCATTTATTTTTATTCATCAAACATTTTAAAATTTTTTTCTATAAAGTAAATGTAGATAATATCCTTGAAATGTAATCATGCCTAGTCAGTCAAAAGCTATGTTTGTTTTTCAGGATGCAATAAGCGAGCTGGGGCCCATCTAACCCTACCAACTAACCTTACGCTGATAGCTGACATCCTGGCAAGAGAGGAGCCACCACAGTCATATCGTGAAGGATCCATATGGAACCCCACAGAGAATGATGGGATGAACAATGGGACCCACAGCCACAGCTATTCAATCAACACAGGATAAGCCAGTGAGACAGAAACCAATGATTTTTGACACAAAGACCCCTAAGCTCACAACAATAAAACACCCTTAATACTCATCCACCACGACTCAGGGAACTGTGCGGAAGAGGGGGTGGAAAGATTGTGAGAGCCGTGGTGGAGGAGACTATCCATAGGCATGGCACCCCTCAGTAACAACTCACTAGGGCCAGGAGAACCTGGCCGAATACTAGGCTATCCATGGTCCCCTGTCACAAGGACTGATCCAGACGACCCACGGAGGAGGATATCCAGCTGGTTGGGGTAGGGGGAGGGGGAGCATCGAGAATTGGGGATAACAACTCATTGTTTGCCCACTAAATAATATAACTCATTATGGACAATAAAAAATTTAAAAAAAAAAAGAAGTAGCAACGAGAGAGAAGCAGGAGGGGCCAAGGCCCTAAGATTCCCTTTAAGAATATGTCCCCTATGAGCCAACTTTTCTCCACCTTTGTCCATGTCCTAACATTTACCCTATCTCCCAGAAGAGGAGTTGGGGACAGGACCTCTTTAACACACAGGCATTTGGAGTAGGTCTGCATGTATCCCTCCTCTTAGAGATAACTAAACCTTTCCTGTGCCATAGACCATGTGGGTTACCTAGAGAAGCCCCCTCCTTAGAATAATGATTTTTAACAACAAAATAAAGATTCATGGATTGCACAGAAAGTAACCATTAAAACGGTTATCAATATTTTATAAACAAATGTCTTAAAGAGAAATATGTACTCTTTCAATAATGCATTAATTTTTTGTAAAAATATTTTTTATTTCCTTTGTGCTATTATGGTTCATAGGCTCATGGAGTTTTAGAGGGTGTGATGGTTAAGCTTTTTGTCAACTTGACCTTTCAAGTAATCTTGGGTGGGTCTCTGAGGATGTTCACAGCAAGGGGCAAGATATAGGGAAGCTCAAAGGAGCTAGAAGTAAACATCCTTTCCTGTGTGGGCAGTGCAGGAAGGAAATTCCAGAGACTCCCGAAGCCATTAAGTCTGGGATAGAATTGCAAGACCCCACCCTAAGCCTATATAAAAGGGAAGAAATTCTCTCCTTGGCCCTCCTACCTGTTTGCTATTATGTGTGTGGTGTAGGTGATGGGTTTTTCTCTCTGCTTGAACCTGTGAAAGAGGATCAGCCTCTTTCATTTTTATGGAACTTCCCCTGAATCTGTAGCTTGAATAAATAATCTCCTCCCATAAAAAAAGCAATGACTGTACCCAATCAGTTATTTCCTCCCACTGAAAACAAAACCAAATGTCTTTGTGCCTCATTTGCTAGGCCTCCTGCCTTTCAAAATTTTTACAGATATTTTGCATGTATAATTGAGAAATGGAACAGGCTCCATTACGCATATTTATTTTTCTTTGTGGAAAAAAGTATGATGAATGCTTCTTGTGTCATTATCTGTGTCATTTCTCATTTTGTCCACATTCCATTAAAATTGCTTGTAGGAGCAAGTTCTCATTCCTTAAAACCTTAACAGTTCAGGGAAGACACCATGAGTTTTTATCCTCTTAACAAATATGACTGTTTTGCATCCGTTTACACTGTCATAAAAAATAATCAACTGTTTCTCAGTATAATTTAGTGTCCACAAAATCAAAGGTCTTTAAGCCATTTTTACCACATTCTAAGTATCTTTAACTTTAGTAAATGGTCTACCTTTGTGAGGTTGTTTTCAGGCAGATTTTGAATAATTTCCATAGTATGCACACATTAAAAGGGAAGGTCATTTTCTAGCTTTTCATCACCCTCAATTTATCTAATTTAGTTTATACTCTAACGATACACTCCCCCCATCAGCTCTAGAAAGGTTCTCAAAGATAGCCTGCACACAATCTAGGTGTGTCCATTTATCATAAAATCATTTTCTCCTATCAAATTTGTACTCACACCTCCTATAAAATTTCATAAAATTTAGCTGTCTGTCTCATCTGCACCTAAACAGTTTAGCTTTATGCAAATTGCTTAGTTTCCAAATAATTTTACAGAGCATCCTTAAAATGCTTCTATTGATCTATTCATACAAATTCATCTTCCTGTCTAAACACTTAGTTCTTTATTATTCTGTTTCTTCTGAGCCTTAGTTTTGATTAAAGGGGAACATTGTTGTCCTTAATTTCTTTGATATTTCACTTTTTGTATTCCATAAATCTCCTCCATATCTTTTTTCTTCTCAATATTAGTTTTTGGGGAAAGAGCATTGAAATATTTTTCCTTCTAGAAATTAAATTTACTAACATATCAAAACTTCAAATGTTGTTAGAGACAAGTACATATAGAATACCATGAAAGCCTAAAGTATGTTTTTGACAAAATTTAAAATAATCATATTAAAACAAAAAAGAAGCAAATCATGATGGCACATGCTTTTAATTTCAGCACTCAGGAGACTGACGTAGGAGGATCAGTGTGAGTTTGAAGACAGCTTGGGCTACAGAGTGAGTTCCAGGCAAGCCTGAGATAGAGGAGATCTGCTTCAAAAAATCAAAAAGTGAATGAGTTGATGTTAGAGGACTATAATATACAAATAATGTACAAATAAATTATTTTCAGTAGTTGACTGTTGATAGCTATCAAGTGAAATATATAACACCATTGTGCACACTCTTCAATTGTAATATTATAAATAACCTGATAAACATTTCCACTAATTTCTGCATTATAAAATTTTGCTAGTATATTATACCTAGTATGATAGACATGATTTTCAAAAAATAGCCATAGGAAACAGGAAGACCACTCAGAAAACAATAACAAAATTATGTTCATATGCTTTATTAATGAAGATTAAAGGTTTTAGTAACAAAGGAAGAGAAGGTTAAGTGGCGAGTTTACTCCAATCCTTAAGGAAATATAAGGTATTTGATCAAAACAATGAGCTATATTTTTATGAGGCCACTCTTCATTTTATTTAGAGGAAAAGATGCACTTCAGTTAAAAGAAACATACAGTTTGGACATAAAAGTTTATTCTAATACAAAACTCTTCTTGTTATTCAGCACAGCTTGTATTTTAAAAACTCTAATGGATCCCTATCCCTGTGTGATAACAACTCCTGGTTTTCAAAGGCTTCTTAAATTTAGTCCTCACCCAACTGTAATCTTTATTCTTCTTCTGTGCATCTAATTAGTTGTTCTCCAAACTTACTCATTGGTTGAAAACCCAGGCTCACTCCTTTTCCAGTACTTTTATTTGCATCGTTATTTTCCACATGGTGTCCTCCCTTTTTTACAGGCTAGTTCAAATTTGATCTCCTTTGCAATGTTATCTTCAACCAAATCTCCTCTATGATCACTAGGAAATATCAGCTTTAGGCTACTATTTAGCACTTAAATATAGCCTCTAAAAAACAGAAACTTAATTCATGTTGCTTCCTAAATGTCTTAAAAAAGACAAAATATGTAAAAATGTAGTTTCCAAATATCAAAGGAGTAACTTCTGGAAAAAAATGAGTAACAAATTATGTGAACCCTATAATTGCTACAGCATAATGCCTAGAGGTATGGGGAAAGGGAACTAGACAAAACTCAGTATTCTCCCTGGGCTAAATGTCTGAGAAGACCAGGAGGGAACTAAGTTTTAGGGTGAATTATAAGGGTAAGTTTCCTAGAGAAAGGACTCCAGAGATCTGAGAACAGTCCCCATCAAGTATTTAATTGAGTAATAACAGGAAAATTTATTAACAAAGACTTACCCATTCATACAAAAACTAAGGTTCACAAAGGTCTGGGAAGATTTGTTCCTATTCAAACCATAAGAGTAAAAATCTTACCATATCATGGCCTTACAACACAGAACTGGATTTTGCCTTGATACCAGGAAAGGGCTTCTACAGAATAAATAATCTCACATAACTTCCCAAGGCTTAAAATGTCAGAGGGAAAAAGTTAATGATAGCAAATGAACTCCAAAAGAGCATCAAAGTACAAAGTGCCACCAAACTGAAGGTGCACCCCACACCATACTTTTTACCCCAGTTTCAAGACCTGGACTTGGGGCATCCAATAACCTGGATTCAGTCACTCAGCAACAACTAGTCCAGGTCTTCAGGTGATTCCAAGACACAGGAGTTGGAAGTAGCAGAAGGCTAAAGCTCTGAGGAAGGGAAAGCTTTCTGTTCATTCACAGGAACTGTGACAGCCTTTCTGTCGTAAACTACTATTCCTTTTCTTTCTCTTTGTTGTGGATCAGAACATGGGTACAGTTGTGGTACATATGTACCTCAACAAGGGAAATTAAGCCCCAGCTTTCACGTGAAATGACCAAATAGGGTACTCTGACAAGTGGATAATATTGGGAAGATGGTCAAGGTAGAATTATGGACAAGAGACACAACCATGCTGCCTACCATGAATCAATGCTCAATAATAAAATGGAAGAAATTATTAACACACATGACAAAATGATTGGATCTAAAAGATTAGACTAAGTAAAAGATGCCAGGCTCAAGAGCATGCATTATAATTGTTTCTATTAATTATTGTCCTTTTTACAGAAGAACTAAAGTAGAGTGACAAAAACATATAAGTAGTTTCCAAGGTTTATGGAGGTGGCTACCAAAAGGTAATAAAAAATAACTTAGGGTCATATAATGGCTTTGTATCATGATTTCAGTGATTAAATGAAAACTATATACTTATAAAACTCACACAAGTATATGCTAATAAAAATCACTTTTTCTGTGTGTCACAATTTATAAAATAAAAAAAATAATAAAATATACCAAGTTAACACCAACAAAAACACAGCTGACATGACTATAATATTAGACAAGAGATTTCAGAGAAAAGACTATTACCAGAGAAAGTGAGTCATTTTGTGATAAAGGCATCAATTCACAAAGTGAATATACAATTGTTAAATGTTTATGTGTCTAACAGCAGAGTTTCAAAACACATGTAGCAAAAACTGGGAGATCTACAATTGGAAATAAGAAATCCACAATAGCAGTCTGTAGTTACAGATTTCAGTACTGTTCCACTTAATTGATTCAAAATGTGAGAGGACTCAGAAGGCTGAACAATGTCAACCAGATTGATCTAGTTAACATTTATAAAATACTGTACAAAAATCAATAAATGTAAATTATTTTCAAGTATCTATGGGATATTTACCAAAGTAGAAATAAAAAATGAAAAGGTTTCTAGAATGTCTCCAAATACCTGGAAATTAAAACGAAAATTTCTAAATGATCCATGAAGAAATCAAAAGAAATAATAGAAAATACATTAACTAATTGAAAATGCAGTCTTAAAAATTGTGGGATTATTGAGAGATCCAACTGGAATTTGAAAGGAAACCAGTTATGGTTAGCCTGTATAGTGCTGGAAAGCACTACTTTAAGCTATTGGGGGAATATGGACAACAACATTGTGAACAAACAGGGGACACTGATATAAGAAAGCAATTAGAGTGCAGACTTCCGGTTCACGATGGCGAACTAGAAGTGTCCCCGGGGGAACAAAGGTTAGGGTTTTTAGCTGTGCTAGAGGCCGTGGAAGCAAGCAATACCCAGGTCCTCGACTCCGGTAGCCTTCCAGCAACAGAGTCTTCTGACTGAAACCTGAATCTACCTCAGGGACGCATCGGAGGCAGTGAGTGCAAAAACGCCAGCTGGCAGGACCTGCTCCTGCTGGCTGTGCCGCTCCCTTCTCCGCGGCTCCGCAGCTTCCCCATCAGGGCACTTCCTGCTCCAGGGCCCCGGGCCACCCCAGTTCCCGCCGAACTCGGGTTCGAGCTGCTCCCCCGCAGCTCCCGGGTCCCGCGGCTTCCCCAAACAGGCAGTCCCTGCTCCCAGAACCTGGGCCACCCCAGTTCCTTCCGATCTCGGGTGCGAGCCGCTCACCTGCGGCTTCCAGTCCAGATCCCGCGGCTTCCCCATCCAGGCAGTTCCTGCTCCCAGGCCCGGCCACCCCAGTTCCCACCAATCTCCGGTTCCAGCCGCTCCCCCGAGGCTCCTGGTCCGGATCACGCCACTTCCCTGTCTGGTCCACTCCTGCTCCC
>PVHP010042347.1:0-15053 GCA_004024765.1 Zapus hudsonius
GTTGTATATCCTCCTTCGTGGGCTGTCTGTATTAGTCCTTGTGGCAAGGGATCCTGTATATCTTAGTACTCATCCCGGTCTTCCTGGCCCAAGTCAGTTGTTACTGATGGGTGCCATGCCTCCGGACAGTCTCCCCCACCACGGCTCTCACAATCTTTCCGCCCCCTCTTCCGCTCAGTTCCCTGAGTCGTGGTGGGTGGGTAATAAGGGTGCTTTGATGTTGCGAGCTTAGAGGTCCTTGTGTCGAAAATCCTTGGTTTCTGTCTCATTGGCCTATCCTATATTGATTGAATGGCTGTGGTTATAGGTCCCTTGTTCATCTGTCATTGTCTGCTGGGTTCCCTATGGATCCTCCACAATATGACTGTGGTGGTTCCTCTCTTGCCAGGATCTGGGTCATCGGCCTACGGTGGATTGGTAGGGTTAGATAGGCCACAGCTCTCTCGTTGTATCCTGAAAAACACAAACACATTTGGCTCATCCTGAGTTGGCTGAATGGCTGTGGGTATGGGTCCCTTGTTCATCCCGTCCTTCTCTGCAGGGTTCCATATGGATCCTCCACAATATGACTGTGGTGGCTCATCTCTTGCCATGGTCTCATCTTTTGCCCTGCTGTCGGGTGGTAGGGTTATATGGGCCACAGCTCATTCGCTATATCCTGAAAAATACAAATACAATCTCCATTGGAGAGTTAGAACAGTATAGGTTAACAAATATAGACCATTCTGGATTGCCTAGTTTCTATTTTTAGTAGCCTCCCTATCACACATTCGCATAGTGCATCTTTTCTTGGGAGCCCAAGAGTATGGGATCCGGTGCATCTTGCCCTAAATCCCCATTTCCAATCAAAGGTTCCCCCTCACTGAGTGGAATATTTGGCCAAATTTAATGGCTGTTGATTGACTCCCCCAGGCCCAGGTTCCTTCACAATTGCTCCTTTCTTGGTTTGCTGTTCTCTCCCAGTAGGAATTGTATTCAGCCTATTCATGGCCGCAGACTATGTTTCATGCCAATGGTCTGTTTACTCCAGTTATCGCCAATCATCTTCCCCTGGCAACTTGTGCATTGCCCTTCAGCCCTTCACTACCTGCCATCTGGGGGTTGGTTACCATTCCAGAGCTCGCTGGGATTCTCGATGAAGATCGATGGCATTCTGCGGTTTCTTCAGCAACAGGATTTCGTCTCAGGCCTGGGGAGGTTGTTCAAGAGCCTTGACAGAATTCTGTCTTGTTTTTGGAACCTCTTGGGTCACTTTGGTCAACAGCTCAGTGAGGGAAGGGACCGGTGACTGGGACCCGGGGCTTTCAGACTGCTCAATTATTCACAGACTTAAACATTCTCCCCTGCTATTCATGACCCCTCTTGCCAGTTGACACCCACTATTTACTCTTTAGGTTACAATACGCTCGTGAGGATTTTTTTTTTTTTGAATCTAATTTGGATTGGCCTCCTGCTTAAGCCATTCCCCTCCCCCCTTCCCATACCCCTTATTCCTAACGTCTCACTTCTTTCTATAAGTCTGCATAAAGAAAACAGTTAACCTGAATAAGGACCGCATATTAGGGAAAATATGTGGCGTTCAAATCTCTGTTCTTTTGAGTATTTCTTCTTCATTTTTGATTTCTGATATGATTTTATTCATAGCCTCTAATTCTTTGGTGAGATCCAATTTCCAATCTATTTTTGTTTTTGCTTGGGATTCCTGATAATCATTTTTTAGTTTTCTTAAGTCCTCATCAAATTTAATTAATTGATTGTCCAGCTCTTCCTTTAGTTGATTAATCTTTAATTCACTTAATGTATTTCTGAATTCGTTCTTATTTCTCTCCATTGAATTCAGTTTGGAGTCTATGCTTGAGTAGGAATGCTTCATCTCATTCATGTCTTTTCTCATAATTTCCATATCAGCCCTTAACTGCATCATATCTGCATTGCTGTTGTGGTCAGGAGTCATATTGTTCTCTCTCTGCAATTGTGTATGAGCTTCTTCCACTTCCTTGCCACTTTCGTGTTCCATAATGGGGCTAGGCGCCCTAGTTTGGGAAGTTACATTTTTCCTTTGGCTTCTGCCCATGCCCACATAGAGAAGTGGTGCTCAGTGGTCCCGAAGCTGATACGAGGCTAGGCGGGCCTTGATCCTGGGCCTGGATCCCAGTCAGGCAACCAAACCTCCGTGGAGAGACAACCCCTCCCCTCTCAGATAGTGGAGAGGACCACCTCTGGGGACCGGTTGCTCCCACGGGGAAGCCTCTCAATTGGCGCCTAGGACCGGGAATCTGCCACGAGGGGACAAAGGCAGGGCCTGAGGTGCACAGGCAGGGCACAGCTGCTGGCTCCCCTGCAGAGCTGAGAGCTGCTGGGAACCCGCAGTGGTTCTGAAGCTGAGGAGAGGCTGAGCAGCCCCAAACACGGGCCTGTATTCCAGGCAGACACCAAACCTCCGTGGAGAGACAACCCCTCCCCTCTCAGATAGTGGAGAGGACCACCTCTGGGGACCGGTTGCTCCCAAGGGGAAGCCTCTCAATTGGCGCCTAGGACCAGGAATCTGCCACGAGGGGACAAAGGCAGGGCCTGAGGTGCACAGGCAGGGCACAGCTGCTGGCTCCCCTGCAGAGCTGAGAGCTGCCGGGACACACCAGTCCATTTCTATGCGAAGCAACCCTGCACAGGTTCTCAGCACTCAGGCAGGCAGAATGGAGCAAGCCTCTCATAAAAATTGCTTCTTTCACAGTACTGACAAAGTTTTTTCTCACCATCGTAAACCAAACCCCACAGTTCATAGTTCTTACTGCATTCTGGTTTTCTTTTTGTTGTTGTTGTTGTTGTTGTTGTTGTTGTTGTTGTTGTTTTGTAACTCTGACCAGAATGGTTCATCAAACTGTACTTACAGAACTATCAGGGATGTCTTATGCCAAGGTTTTAAACCATCCACATTCCTCTTGCATATCAGTTTCAAAAAGCCAAAGCCACAGAATCAGGATCCTAACTGCAACAGATGATTCCACTCCTGGTACCAAATCTGTTGCAGTCAGCTTTCTCATTGCTGCAAAAAAGAACCCAACCAAAAAGTGGCTTGATGGGAGAAATGGGTTTATTTTGGCTTACAGACTCAAGGGGAGACTCGATCATGGCAGGGAAAATAATGGCAAGAGCAGAAGGTGGACATCACCTCCACCACAGCACTGCAAACAGCTGCAGGAAGGTGTGCCAAACACTGGCAAGGGGAAGCTGGCTTATAACCTCATAAGCCTGCCCCAACAACACAGTTCCAGCGAGGTTCTAATACTAAAACTGCCATCAGCTGGGGATCAATTCAGAACACATTTGTTTGTGGGGGACACCTGGATCAAAACATGACACCCAGGATGCCATATAATCTTGACCTGAGCACCATCTCAGATCATTGCTTCTTTATGGTGACATCTTCTGCTTGCTTTTGAGTACTAGAACTAGAAGCCAAGACCTCACATATGCTTTACAATCAATCAACCCTAAGATGAATCCTTAGTCTATAACCTCTGTTTTGACCATCTTCTTTCTGGCCTGAATCCCCAACCTCACCTCATACAATTTCTCTCTGTGCCAGGACTGCATTCAGTCTCCTCCATCCTTCCACAGTCTTCATCTGTTCAAGCAGTCATAATAAAATATCTTAGGCAACAAAATTTTCAAAGGCTTAGAATCCCAAGATCACGATGGCAATAGATTTGAGGGCTGTTGATCATAGATGGCATCTTCTTGCTGTATCCAAAGGCAAAATTAAAAGACAAGGCAGCTTTTACATGGGCCCAAATTCCATATTTTTCAGTCATGATTTTAAAAAAATTTATCAGTCATGATATTTTTCTTTTAGTGGTGTAACAAGAAAATTTAATGTAAATCTTATATTTGGTAATACATTAAGTGAATTTTATACTAGGCACCTGTATATTAATCTGTCAAACATAGACATAGTAACAGTCCTGAGTCTTATTAATAACCGAAATTAATTATTCATTAAAGATTTAAAACCATCTAATCAAGAAATCAAAATTGTTTGTTAAAGATTTTAAGACATTGTAATAAGCATTTGAGATCATCTAAATGAGAACATCTAATAGATTCAGTCAAGTAGCTCCTGAACATGAAACACAAAAGATTAAACAAACACTTGACAGCAGCTGGCTAGCCCCCAAAGTATAACATGAATATGTAAAACATGCAGTAAATATCTCTTTTTTAAGTTTCTAGTTACATTGGCAAGTGAAAGGAATTATAGCTCATTTAGTATTTTTATGTATTTGAAAGCAGAGAGATGGAAAGAGAGTGGGTGGGGCCAGGGTCTCTAGCTGCTGCAAAGGAACTCTAGATTCATGTTCCACTTTGTGTATCTGGCTTTATGTAGGTACTGGGGAATCAAATAGTATTTGCCAGCAAGTACCTTAACCAGTAAGCAATCTCTCCAGCACCTAATTTAGTATTTGTTATATCTTTATTATTCAAAATTAGATACATTGTATGGGCAAATATTGTGTTGGTATACCATTTCCCTCCTCCCTGTCCCCAACACACTGGGTATCCTTCTCAGTGGGCATGCTGGATCAACTTGTGGGTTGGAGGGTTATGGGTAGCATAGTAGTCAACCAGTCCCCCCCCCTTGTGTGTTGTTGCTGAGGGGGACACAATGTCTCTGGATATTCTCCCCTACCATGGCTCTTACAATCTGTCTTCCCCCCCTTCTGCTCAGTTTCCTGAGTCATGGTGGGTGAGTTTTAAATCTGCTTTATTGTTGAGATCTTAAGGTACTTTTTATTGACAACTTTATCAATAATTTTCATACATAATATATTTTTACCATAATCCCCTTCCCTGTTTTTTCCTCCTTCCCCGACACCTTTCCAACTAGTCCCTCTTCAATTTTGTTGTCATTTTTTGCCCACTTTATCTTCCATGACATCATGTTAACAGGCCCAATATTATGCAGGTCTTGTCCAGGTAATGACAACTGCTGTGAGGTCATGAACACAATGACCACTTTGTCTGGAAGACAGGTTTCCTAACCACACCACTCCATCTTTTGAGTCTTACAGTTTTTGCCATCTCTTCTGAAATGGTACCTGAGCATTGAACAGTCTGAAAGAGATGCCTCACTTAGTGCAGAACACTCAACAGTCACTTCTTCCTAGCTCTAGATCAAAATTTTTAAAATTATTTTCAAGCACAGAGAGAGAGAGAGAGGGAGGGAGGGAGGGAGGGAGGGAGAGGGAGAGGGAGAGCCTCTTGCTACTGCAAACAAACTCCATATTCATGAGCCATTTTGTGCATCTGGCTTTACATAGGTACTGGGAATCAAACCCAGGACACCAGGCTTTGCAAGCAAAGACCTTTAGCCACTGAGCAATCTTTCCAGCCCCTCCCCATTTTTTTATTAGACTGACTGACCAGAAAACCCCACGTCATCCTGTCTCTGCCACCATTAGTGCTGGGCTTATAGGCATGTGCAGCCATGGGCAGCTTTTTATGTGGGGGCTAGGCATCAAACTTAGGTCCTCATGCTTACACAGCAGTTGCTGTTATTCACTGGACCATCTCCCTGGCTACCAAAATGAAACTTTGAGCTAAATATAGAGTCACAGAAAGTTATAAAATTATAAAAGATTTTATATATATTTCACCCAATGGTAACATCTGGAAAAATTATGCTACACTATTATGAGTAGTATATTTTAAGTACTTTTATTTGTTTTCTTACTTTTTTGTGACAGGGTCTCACATTAGCTCAGGATGACCTGGAATTCACTCTGTACCTCAGGCTGGCCTCATCCTCACAATGATTCTCCAACCTCAGCCTCCTAAGTGGTAGAACTAGAGGTGTGATCCATTACATCTACCTGCAACTAGAATATTGAAATCAATATAATACACTGAATTTAATGAAATTTTTATTTTGCCTATGTGCTGTGTAGTGTGTGTGGTGTATGCACCTGTGTGCAGATGCTCATGCCCAGTTTGCATAGGTGTGAAAGACTGCTCAATTGTTCACAGACTTAGACATTCTCCCCTACTACTCATGGCCCCTCTTACCAGTTGACGCCCACTACTTACTATTTAGGTTACAGTATGCTTGTGAGAATTTTATGATTTTGAACCTAATTTGGTTTAGCCTCATGTTTGAGCCATTCCCCTCACCCTTCCTTTACCCCTCATTCATAACCTCTCACTTCGTTCTACTAGTCTGCATAAAGAAAACGATTATCCTGGTTAAGGACCGCATATGAGGGAGAATATGTGGCGTTCAATTCTCTGTTCTTTTGAGTGTTTGCTTAGTAAGATCTGCTCAAAGACCATTTTTTCCTAAATTTCGATATGTCATTTTCCCTTTCAGCTGAGTAGAATTCCATAATGTAAATGTACTAAAACTTTAATATCCATTTGTCCTGTGATGGGCATTTTGGTTGATTCCAATTCTTAGCTATTCTGAATTGAGCTGCTATAAACATGGTTGAGCAAATGTCTCTGTGGTGAGGCATGAAATCTTGAGGGTAGATGCCCAGTAGAGGGTTAGATGGATCTGTTGGTAGTTCTATATCCCTCCTATTCAGGAGCCTCCACACTACTTTCCATAGTGGTTCTATCAGTTTGCAATCCCAATTTTAAAAAATGTTTGCTAGAAGGGCTGGGAGATGGCACAGGTAAGATCACTTTCGCCCTAAGACTGAGAGCCTGAGAGAGCCCAAGACCATTTGGCCTGAGCCTGGACTGGCTCTCTCTGCATACTAGCTGGTATTTCTCTCTCAGACGAGTTGATGAGATTTGGGACTGGCTCCCTCTCGACTCTGGCTGGCCTCTACCATGTGGACTGGGTATAGATTGTATTTTTAACTGCTAATTTTTGAGAGGTCTTTTAAAAATATGGTAGATACAAGTCCTTTTTTAAATATGTAGTTTTTAACTGTTTCTCCCACTGTGTAGCTTAGTTTTATCCTCTTATTTTTTCCACAAAGCAAAATTTTTCTTTTTTTAAAAAAAACATGGTATTTTTCTTAAATATTTTTATATGAGAGAGAGAGAGAGAGAGAGAGAGAGAGAGAGAAAGAGAGAGAGAGAAACTATGGTTGTGCCAGGGCTTCCTGCCACTGCAAATGAACTCCTGATACATGGACCACTTTGTGCATGTGCATTTTTACATGGGTACTGGTGACTTGAACCCCTGGTTGCCATGCTTTAAGCAAGTGCCTTTAACCACTGAGTCACTCTCCAGCCCTAAACAGAGTCTTTCGATGGAGCTCAGGCTGGCCATGAATTTGTGATCCTCCTGCCTTTGTCTCTGAGCAGTTGTGATTTATATGTGTGCTCCACCTTGCTTGACTAAACAAATTAACTTTATTAATGTCAAATTTAACATTTTTCTTTTATATATTTTTGGCATGGAATCTCATAATTCATCTTAGTTCTATATTCCAAATATTTTTATTATTTTCTAATGTTTTTAGAAATAATTTTCTGTATTGCTTTTGTCTGTGTTCCACATGATCTGAGATCTGTGTTCCTTATAATATTTAGAGAAAATTAGAATTAGATGAACATTTGTGTTCCTGCCTATGAGTGATCAATTGCTCCAACACTATTTAGTCCTAAATTAAATCGAGTTTCTGCCATTCTCAAAATTTGATCATTTCTGTGTTGATCTATTTCTAGGTTCTCTGTTTTACTTATCTATGTGTTTATCCCATTTACAATGACACTGGATTCAATTCCTAGCACTGCAAAAGCCAAATGGGAATGTACGTGTGTAATACTCTGCACTTCAAAGATGGAGACTGGAGGATTTGAAGATCAAAGTCATCCTAAGCTACATTGCCAGCTTGAGACAGGCCTAGGATACATAAAACCCCCTTTTCAAAGAAATATTGTCACATAAATCGAGTTTATCACACCCCTTCTTCCTTCCCACCCAATATGTTCTGGCAGTATAAATGGTGGCATGATACTCTGTCTCTACATGCTCATACTTGATTTTCCCAGATATCTTTTATAGCCCCATACCCTCAGGGAAAAGTGTAGTAGCTTCTGTACACTAAGGATTATTTCTTCTCTTTTTATTAAAAAAGAAAAATGTAATAAATATATTTTATGCATGCAAAAATAATATTAAAATGTTGGTTAAAACTATTCATCCTATGTTATTCTTTTTTTCAAGTTCCTTTAACTATTCTAAGTTCTTAGCAGCTCTATGTAAATTTTAGAATGAGTTTGTTTATGTGTATAAGAAAGAAAAATCTTTGCTGGAGCCAGGCATGCATCTTACACCTACCTGTAACCTCAACACTTTGGAAGCTGAGGCAGGAGGATTGAAACTTTGAAGTCAGCTACATGAGGAGACTGTCTCAAAGTAAAGCAAAGCAAACAAAACAAAAACAAACAGAAAGCTTTGCTGGGACATTTTAGTTTGACAGTTTTGTAGAGATATGATCAAAATCACTTCAAAAACCATTTGTGAGGCTGGGGAGATGGCTCTGAGTGGATAAAGTGCTTGCTGTGCAAACGTGTGCACACATACTACACATACAAACATGCATACATATACTCACAAATAGCATACAGGCGTATAAACACACAAAAATCAGTTGTCCATATACATGGAAGTCTATTTGTAGTCTATATTCTGTTCCACTGAACTATTTATCTATCTTTGTCAAAGTACCAGGCTGTCTGGATTACTGCAACTTCATTCTCTTTGTTCTTCCTTAAAACTCATCTAGCTATTCTATGCCCTTTGCATTTCCATGTGAATTTTAGATTTAGCTTGTTAATTTCTACAGAGGCCTGCAGGGAGTTTGATTGGAATTGTATTTGGATCTGTAGATCAACTTAGGGAGAATTGACAATTTAATAATGTTGAGTCATTGAGTCTTCTGATCTTTGAACAGAATATATTTCCCCAATGATTTAGGTCCTCTTCAATTTCTCTCAGCAATGTCCTGCCCTTTTCACCATAGAGATTTTTCACATCTTTTGTCAGATGTATCTTCAATCAATTTTGAATAGCTATTAGTTTAGTTCTCCCAATTTTTTGCTATATTAAACAGTACTATTTTCTTAATCTCAATTCTTGATTGCTTATCACCAGTATATAGAAGCATAATTCATCTATTAATATTGATCTTTTATCCTGCAATATTGTTAAATAAATTTAATGGTTTAAGGATACTTTCTGAAAATTCCATCAGATTTTTATATACATGATCATGTCTGTGAATAAAGTTTTATTTCTTCATTTCCAATCTGGATGCCTTTCATTAATTTGCCTTACTTGATTGTACTGGCAAAAATATCCAAGACGCTGTTGAGTAGAAAAGCAAAGTGTGCCATATTTTTCTTGTTCCAGATGCCTTACTGGTGGATATAAAATTAGCTGTAGACTTTGTGCAGATGCTCTTCATCAGGTTGAGGAATTTTCCTAATTTTTTGATGAGTGTTTTTATCAGAAATGGTTGCTGAATTTCCATCAGATGGTTTTTCTTCATTTGTTATAGTTTTTTATTTGATTTTCAGATATTTAACTAATCTTTTATTCTTAGAATATACTCTGCTCTTGTGAGAAATTGTTACTGTTTTTTTAATGTTATTGGGTTCAATTTGCTGAAATACTTTTCAGATTTTTTTGAATTAAGGAAATGCTGATCTCATAGAAAATATTTTGGTATTCATGAACTGGAGAGATGGCTCAGCAGTTCAAAGTGCTTGTTTGCAAACCCTGATGGCCTGGGTTCAATTCCCCAGCACCCACATAAAGCCAGACCCAGAAAGTGGCACATATGTCTGAAGTTCCTATTTGCAGCAGTGGGAGGACCCACAGAAAGACAGATGCACATAAGGGGCACATGTGTCTGAATTTTGGGCCCTGGTGTGCCCATCTCTCTCTCTCTGACTCTCTCTCTCTCTCTCTCTCTATCTATCTATCTATCTATCTATCTATCTATCTATCTATCTATCTATCTCTATCTCTGTCTCTCCCTCCTCTTTCTCATAAAAAAATAAATATTTTTAAAACATATTCTGGTATCCAAATAAGACTTAAGAAATATTCCATCCTCTTCAATTTTCTGGAAGAGATAATATACAAATTCTATTACTTTATTCTCACACGTTAGGCAATTTATTAGTAAAAATCATCTGGAGCCTCATCTTTTGTTTAAGGGACGGTTTTTTAGTTAAGAATCCGATTTCACTATTAGATGTAGTGTCATTCAGATTACTTAATTTTCCTTGCGTGAGATTTGATAATCTGTTATTTTCAAATACTTTCGAATTTATCCAGGGATGTGCTAACCTAGCATATATGAGCATTAGTGTTGAATCTCCATATAACCATATAAAATAAGATAATAACCATATAAAAAAGAATTTACTCATCTAAAATTGTCAAATTTCTAGGAAACCAGGTTATTGTAATATTTCATTGCTTTTAATATTTTGTCAAATTTGTCATGATGAGTCATCTTTCTCACTCTTTTGGTGGTGCTGGTGATTGAAACTGTTGTTTTATGTATACCACACAAAGGTTCTACCCGTGTGCTATATCCCTAGCACCATCTTTCTCATTTCTGATATTAGTAATGGAAGTCCTTTCTCTTTGTCAGTTTGGCTAGAGGCTTAACTTTACCAATCTTTCCAAAGAGCTAGATTTTTGTTTCATTGATTTTTCTCTGTTGTTTCTTTATTTTCTGTTATTGATTCCTATGCTGACCTTTATTGTTACATATTTCACTTCCTTTCTTCTACTCATTTTGGATTTGATTTCTTTCTTTCTTATTTCTTTGTATTCTCTTTCTTTCTTTCTTTCTTTCTTTCTTTCTTTCTTTCTTTCTTTCTTTTTTCCTTTTTCTTTTTTTTTTAAAATTTATTGTCCATAATGAGTTACAACATTTATTTAGTGGGCAAACAATGAGTTATTAACCCCAATTCCCCGCTGCCCTCCCCTCCCCCCTCAACTGGATAACCTCCTCCATGGGTCGTCCAGTCCTTGTGACAGGGGACCATGGATAGACTTAGTAATCAGCCAGGTTCTCCTGTCCGTACCTCTGGATAGTCTCGAATCCCTTTTTAAATATTTTATTTATTCATTTTCAAGCAGAGAGATACAGAGATACAGAGAGAGAGAGAAAGAGAGAGAGAGAGAGCACATAAGGACCACCACCTTGTGGGTCTGGCCCATGTGGGTCCTGGGGAATTGAACCTGGAGCCTTAGGCACTGGAGGCAAGTGCCTTAACCGCTAAGCCATCTCTCCAGCCCTCTTTCTTTCTTTCTTTCTTTCTTTCTTTCTTTCTTTCTTTCTTTCTTTCTTTCTTTCTTTCTTTCTTTCTTTCTTTCTTTCTTTCTTTCGTCTGTCTGTCTCTGCATTTTTAGACACAGTCTCACTCTGTAGTCCATGCTGACTTGGAACTTACTATGTAGCCCAGGTTAGCCTTGAAATCACAACAATCTTTCCAAGTGCTGGGGTTGCAGGTGAGAGCCACCATGGCCAAGTTTTTCCTCATTTTTGTTTCTTAAAATAAAAGTAAGGTATTTATGTTTGACCTTTCTTGCCTAATAAAGGTGTTTTAGTTATAAATTTAGTTCTAAATACTCTCCCTCTTACTGTTTTAGCAGCACCTCATCAATTCTAATATATCCTCTTCTCATTTGCATTCAGATCAGACTATACCCTTTACATTTCTTAGCTCATGGATTACTTAAAAGGATGCTATTTTGTTTTCAAATATTTGGAGATTTTCCAAATACCCTATTGATTTCTAGTTTAATCCGATTATGCTAAAAATAAGTACTTTGTATGACTTGGAGTTTTAATTTTCTTTTGATTTCTTTCATTACCTTAAATATGATCTACTGTGACAAATTCACCGTGTGTATGTGAAAGGAGTAAATATAGCTGGAGAGATAGTTAAAGGTACTTGCTTGAAAAAAATGAATATTTTTGTCAGTAGATAGAATATTTCATAAGTGTCCATTAAGTCAAGTTGGTTGGTAATAGTTTTAACCCATTTGAGTTGCTATAGCAAAATCACTTAGACTTTGTAATTCATAAACAACAAAACTTGACTATTCACAGTTCTGGAGTTTGGAATGTCAAAGATTGAGGTGACAACAGATTTGATGTCTGGGGCCAGTCTGTTCCTTATGTATATAGCATCCTCTATGTATTCTCACATGGTAGAAGGCTCCCTCAAGTCCAAGTCTCTTGCATAAAGCCATTAACCACATTCGTGTGCTTAAAGCTCTCATACCTAACCATATCCTAAACACTTGCCTCTTAATACTATCACATTAGGGATGATGTAAATTTTGGGGGGGAGCACCCACATTCAGATCACAGAAATAGTATTGCTCAAATCTATAACTTTAGTGATTTTCTACTTGTGCCATCAAATGTTAAAGAAAGGTATATTTAAATTTCCACAACCCTAGCCCTTGGAAAACTGAAGCAGGAGGTTCTCAAGTCCATTCTGAGCAACATAGTGAGTTTCAGGACAATCATGGCTACAGTAAGACCTTGTGTCTAAAAACATAAATTTCAAGTCAGAGTCATAAATCCGTTCCTTTTATTTTTATCTTTTCTGGTGTATGTGTGTGGTGGGGAGGGGCAATTTGTGTGTGAGTGCAAGCACATGTGTGGAGGCCAGAGGACATTTGGATGATGGTCCTCAAATTCCATTTCATTTGACATGGGGTTTCTCATTCTCATCATTCATCACTGCTTTTGCCAGGCTAGCTGGCTCTTAAACTTCTTGGAAATTCTGTTTCCACCTCCCATCTTGCTGTCTGCATGCATTAGGGAGCTGAGGTTACAGAATTTCACCACAGCTTCAGTCTTTTATATGGGGTACTGGGATCTGACCAGGTTTGAATGCTAAGTACAAGTAAGTGCTTTATCCTGAGTCATCTTTCCAGTACCATTTTTAATTATTTAATTTTTGGGTTTTCCAGGTAAGGTGTCTCTATAGCCCAGGCTGTATGTAGTCTCCGGTGTAGTCTCATGGCACTGAGATCCTCCTATCTCTTCCTCCTGAGTGCTGGAATCAAAGGCAAGCACCAGGACGCCTGGCTCCCTAGTCCCTTTAATTCAACTTTTTTTTGAGATAGGGGCTCTTAGCCCTGGCTAGTCTTAAACTCAGGGCACACCTGCCTCCATCAAGTGTTAAGATTATAGACATAAGCCATGTGTCCTAGTTTTTCTCTTTTCTCTTGTAGCAACATCAGTTTTGCTTCATATATTTTGAAGCTCTTTTACTAGATGTGTAAACATTTAGGAATTTTATTTGGTCCTGATAAATTGAATCCTTTATCATTATTAAATGGCCTTCTTGGGTTTGGGGATTTAGCTCAGTGGATGAGTGCTTGCATAGCAAGCGCAAGGCCCTGGGTTTGGTCCTCAGCACCAAAAAAAAGGCCTTCTTCATTCCTAATCCCTTTGCTGTGAAATCAACTTTAAAAAACGTTTATTGACAACATCCATAAATATACCATAGTTGTAGTCCCCTCCTACCACCTTTCTTTTCCTGCCCTACCACTCCACTGAATCCCTTCTGATTACCAACTAGTGGCTCTTTTGCTTTGATGCCATCATTTCTCCCCTCCTATTATGCAGGTCTTGTTCAGGTAGTGCCAGTCATTGTGAGGTCATGAGTGCCACAGCCACTTTATGTTTGGATGACAGCATTGTATGTGTTTACATTTTATCTGTTACTTTTTCTGCAATGGTTCCTGAGCCTTGGATGGTGTGACAGAGATCTCTTAGTGTTTCATACTCCACTGTCACGTCTTCTCAACAATTTAGTGAGTTTTGAGTCTCCTCAGTAGTCAACACCATCTGAAAATGAGATGCTTCTGTTAGGTGTGAAGCTGGTTCCCTCTTTGGAGAAATATTTTTAATTAAAAATTTTAATACATGAGAAATATTTTTAATTAAAAATTTTCATACATGAAAATAATGTAATTCTATCATGATCCCTTCCCAATATCTTTTTGTCCCCCATCCACTTCACTGAATTTCTTCCTTCCAACAAGAACCTCTTCTATTTTGATGACCTTTTTTCACTCTCTTCCATCATCCATGTCAAAATGTTGAGAAGCTCATTTTTGTGGAGGTATTGCAGCAATGTGAAGCAAACTATGGTCAATTTTTGTCCAGAAGACAGCATGACAAAGAGTGCCTCCAATTCTTTCTCAATGATCACTGAGTTTTAGAGGGGATGTTACAGAAATCTAAATTAGTGCTGAGCATTCAAACTTCACTTATTCTCAGCAATTTGGTGAGTTTTGAGTCTCCTCAGTACCCACCACCATCTGCAAAAAGAAGCTTCTTTGACTAAAGGTGCTAATCAGACCTAATTTATGGGGACACACAGAATACAAATACTTAGAGGGCAATTTGATGGACACAGAATATCTATTTAATTGGTCAATGCTAGAGGTTTCTCAACTAAGCTCTATAAATTTCACAACCAATAATAGATTTTTGGGTAGGGGCATGTATTCTCTCCCATGGAGTGGGTCTCAGATTGAATCAGAGAGCAGTTGGTTACATCCATACCAGTCATACCACCATTACAACAGTGTACACATCTTGGCTGTATCATCGATTATGTAGCAAGCAGGTTTTGTCAGCAGTTGGGTAAGCCTGCTGATTTTTCCCACCCAGCAGCCTATATAGCACTTTCTATGTCAGCTAGCCAGGAGGAGGATGTTTCCAGCTCAGTTCCAGCTTGATTTTTCATTATCCTACTACAGATGTGTGTGTCGTCTTCAGAAATAGGGTCATATTATCTAGTTCTGGTGGTCATCCAAAAGCTTTAGCACTAGCCTGTATTGTTGGGTTGGGGGTTTGGGGGCTTATATGACCAGAAACTCACTGGAAGGTATCCTAGTCTTGGTACTGAGATTCTCCTGTAACAACCTATAGCTTCTGCTAGCACCATTATTTGACTACATAGAATATTTCTGCTGTAACTAAGGCTCCTTTAATCCCTTCCCTACCCCTCAGTTCCTTTTTAATTCTCTTTATGATTTTTTT
>PVHP010042348.1:0-15085 GCA_004024765.1 Zapus hudsonius
AGAGAGAGCACCAGGGCCACCACCTTGTGGGTCTGGCTTATGTGGGTCCTGGGGAATTGAACCCAGGGCCTCAGGCACTGGAGGCAAGTGCCTTAACCGCTGAGCCATCTCTCCAGCCCTACTTTCTTTAATTTTCTAAAGAAGACAAAAATAAAAATATATGTCAGGTAAGCTGAGAAATTTTTATATACAAATAAATTTTTCATTATGAGCTCTGTGAGTGGAGGAATTACAGATACATGTGTGTTCACTACTATTGTTCAACATCTACTTCAATGGGCACATAATATGTGTTCCATAAACATATTCTAGCTGGTAATTGGATGGTAATGAGAAGCACTGGAATCTGTGAGAACAGGCCTTTAGAATGCTCTTTGATGCCTTTCATTCAGCACCTTAGAGATGGCCTCATCCAAGCAACAGACTCCGTTTAAGCTAGGATGGGTCAAGTGCACACACAGAGGACTGACTTCAACAGAATAAGCAGGAAACTGGGGTGAGTTCTAAGGCACAGATGCACTTGAACAAGTGCTCAGAATGATACATGGAGACGAGTCCATGGGCCCCTGTGACCACCATGCGACACATACTTAATGTTGCAGAGGTGTGCCCTCTGCCCTTAGTTCCCTGGCACACTCAGGTCTTTCTCCTGGTCATGCTTACTCTCACCTGAATATTTTCTCATCATAATTTCCATCTACTCCTTTCTTAACTTAGTGGCTTCCCCCCAAAAAAAATCGTAACTTTTAGCCAGGCGTGGTGGCCCATGCCATTAATCCCAGCACTTGGGAGGCAGAGGAAGGAGGATCACTCATCGTGATTTTGAGGCCAGCATGAGACTATGTTGTGAATTCCAGACCTGCCTGGGCTACAGCAAGACCCTACCTTGAAAAAAGTTTCATAATTTCTTCCAATAATAGCCATTTGTATGCACGGAGTTTCCCAAAACACTTAGAAAAAAAAAACAAAATGATTTTATAACTGCTAAAGAATACTTAAAGTACCAAAAACAGAACAATAATTGGTATGAAAACTGGTTTGAAATTCTAATGCCTGAACAAAGTTTATTCTCCTAAGAATTGGCTTTACTGATTTCCTCTACTTACACACTCATTTCCTGTGAATTCTCAGCTGCAAAATAGAAGGTCTTGATCTGTGGGTGATTGACCTTAAATGCACTAGAAGGGAAGAAAGCACAAACACGTAAGAGTTGGTGTTTTAAAAATTATTGTAGTCCCTATTTTGCATAGGAAACTGAAGGTTAATTAATCATGCCAAGACTGAGTCAAGCTTCGTCCATAATATCCATCTAAAACACATGAGTGCATTTTCACTTACTAACTGCTTTACTATACAGATACAATAATTGAACATTTAGAACCATTGAGAGGCAACATTAAAATATGTAGATTAACTCACTCAAGCAAAGTATTTATTCGACTGCAGTCAGATATACAATGGAATTTTATTTATAGAAAAGCATTCAGGGATGGAATTTTCAGACTGTACAACTCATGAAAAGTTCTAAGGCATGATCAGTAAAGGGAAAATACAGGGGAATTTTAGCTTCAAGAAAAAGTATCAAGCACTGAAGTTAACAATGTATTTCTACTTTACCATTCATACTAGAAGTCCTACAGGAGAGGACAGAATTTTTCATTTTAAATAGCCAATCAAAAACCATAAGTATCACAACATTAAAGCAGCCTTAATACTCATCCATCACGACTCAGGGAACTGGGCAGAAGAGGGGGGCGGAAAGATTGTGAGAGCCGTGGTGAGGGAGACTATCCAGAGGCATGGCACCCCTCAATAATAACACACTTGGGCCAGGAGAACCAGGCTGAGTACTAGGCTATCCATGGTCCCCTGCCACAAGGACTGATTCAGACGACCCACGGAGGAGGATATCCAGCTGATTAGGGATGGGGGCGGGGGTCATTGGGGAATTGGGGATAACAACTCATTGTTTGCCCACTAAATAATGTAACTCATTATGGACAATAAAAAAACCATAAGCATCAAACACAGCTGATAGAGGACAGGAAGCAGCTGCTGTACCAGTGAAATGATGAACGCTAACACTGATTCATTAGGTTTCATACAAGAAAGCAATCAATTGCTACAACTAGTTAACATAGGTCAACAGGGAAATGCCCCTTCTAGTAAAACCAGAAAAGGTATTAGAGATAGAAGAATAAAGTGAGAGAGAGCTTAAATGCAAACACAGCGGGGCGCTCTCACGGGAAGAGCAGGTGACTGCAAGTTCAGAGCCCAGAGTGCAGAGTGCTTGCAGACTCTCCAGGCTCTGTCCTCAGGAGAATAAGGACCATGACATGGAGAGACCCTTCTGCCCATCAGTTCTCAGCTCTCCTGGACATAAACTAGAGCCAGGCACAGCCTCAAGCTTATGGCATTGGGAATTCAACAGCAAGACTGCTATTGATACTGCCATGAACAGTGTCTGGAATTCTGTCAGGTGAACCTTGCTTGGGGGTTTTAGCTATTTGTTCTTGTCAAGGTCAAAACCTTGCCATGTGGTTCCCTGCTCCTGGATGGGAGCATGGTTTCCACCCTCATCACAGACAGAGTCCTGAGGACACTCCATGCCAAGGTTTAGCAGAGATTAAAACCCATCTACCCCTACACTGATGTGCTAGGGAATGAGGTTAAACATTCCTATGAGGAGTTGCTGTGCCAACCCACAATGATCAGATTCCTCAGACACTTCAGTGTTACCATTGCCCCCTTCCAAGTCACCCAGCATTGCAGATGGCTACGATCCTGTCCCAAGGCTTATGGACAGTGAGGGACAACTTACTGTTTCTTCTTGCATTCAGACGCTCTCTCCACGGTGAAATCAGGCAGGTTGACAAACCCATCAGCTTTCTCTGCCTGAAACAAATACATGCCACATGTAAGAATACATGCTTCTATCCTGGACCCTGAGGATGGATTGACTGAGATCATGAAGTAGAGATGAGATAGGTGGGAAGTAAGATAGAATCAAAAGGCATCACCCTGAGTCTGCATTAATAAACCATGGACTTTCCTCAGACACACAGTCTAGGAAGGAAATTAATATCCTTCTGATAAGTCAACCAGAATCTCTCCATGAGAAGTGACATGACACAGCTTAGGAATGGTCAATGAATAGCACTCCCTGTCCTCACAAAAACCACAAGGTCAACCCATTGACAGAGTCCTGCTTCCAGCTGAGCCCAGAGACAGCCCAGCATCATTGTCGGAGACTCTGGTGAGCCATAAGCACAGAAGGCAAAACCTCGTTAGCATCCAGGCGGTGGTGGGCAGAGCCACACTGCTATGATACATCTTCCTATTGCTGGTGGTTACGACTTAAATGAGCCCAGATCAACGAAACACTCCAGGAAAATTATTGCCTCTTCCACATCTGTAGACAGTGTTTGGGGGGTTAAGCCATAGCCACACCTTACTGAATTTCATTTTCATAATTGATTCCTATAAAGGAAAGACCAGGAACTCCTGAGCATATAGAAACCATATTGCTTTAGTCACTGAAACTTTCACAGGAAATGTAATGAAGGCTCCGCCTCTCTATGCACGAGGTTGAGGAGATGCCCAAAGAAGGCAGGCCATCTGGCATAAATAAATCTCAAATCTTTCATCCATCCTAGTGCCTCTGAGTAGAGAAATGAAAAAAGACTTAATGTAAATGAGTAGGTCATGATTGAGAAATAAATATAATTTTTGAAACTGATTTTTTTCTCTTTAAAATCAGCTAACTGGTAAATATGTCCCACAATGCCCTTAGTTTACGTAGTCATTTTGCCTCTTCCGCATACTGCCAACAACAGAGTAGATTTTCTTTTCTTCAGAAAAATTAAACTATGGCCTGGATAGATTGCTCAGTGGTTAAGGCACTTACCTACAAAGCCTAATGACCAGGGTTCGATTCCCCAGTACCCACGTAAAGCCAGATGCACAAAGTGGTGTATGCAGCTAGAGTTTGTTTGCAGCAGCTGGAGGCCCTGGTGTACCCATTCTCTGTCTCTCTTCTCTCTCTCTCCAGTTTAGAGGGGGCAACCTTGTTGCCTCCTGTGTTATCCATAACCCCTTGCCACATGGATTGATCCAGTGTGCCCACCAAGGAGGATACCCAGTGGATTGGGGACAGGGAGGAGGGAAATGGGAATATAAGCACAATATTTGCTCAATCAATGTATCTAATTTTGGACAATAAGGATAAAATTTTAAAAATATATTTTCAAAACAGTAAATACACATATGTATATATTGAATATATATATATATATATATGAATAACATATCTCTTGATGGGCTGCTTAATTACCACATAGTAGCTTCACCAATCTTATCCCAAAAAGGATGTATCCAAAGAACATAGCAGGTGTAAATCAACACTTTATACAATGTAAAATGCTTTAATATGGATTTGCAATAAGCATTAGATGATAGTATAGTTTGGGAAACTGTTAGGTCATATTAACTCCAGTGCTAGAAATACAGCCAGGAAATCAAACCCAGATGCTCAATTAAAGACCTGTACACAGAAGCACCATTCATAACAGCCAGAAAGGTTAAACATCCAAAATACCCATCAACTGATGATGGACAAGCAAACAGATATGTCAATACAGGGGAACAATATACAGCCATAAAAAAGAAAGTGCTGACATAGGGCATATGTGTGCACCTTGATAATGTTATGCTAATGGAAAGATATCATCCATGAAAGGTCAGATATAATAAGACTCTATGTATATGTAGTATACAGACAGGAAACCCCGTAAAGACAGAGCATAGATATATAGATCGTGCAGAGTCTGGGGAAGGAGGAATTAGAATTTCAAAGGGAATGGGTTTTCCATTTGGAAATATTTTGAAAGCAGACTGAGAAGGTGTATGTGCTGAAGTGCCCTGAACACCACTGATGTTTAAAGAGCTACTCTTCTATGACTATATTGATAAAAATCAATGTTATTCTAGGGTGTTTGTATAAATTCCCACAATGGGTTCTGGGGAAAATAATAATTTATACTCTATTTATTTCTCCTTTCCCCTCTAGGCTCATTGTTCAAGAAAAACGACATGCCATGAACCCTAATAACCTCCAAGGTGCTAGGACCCATGGGCCCCTTTTTCATTCTCGTTTAACTAAACTCTCGTGACTGAAACCACAGTCCACTCCCTCCACCTGGTATGTCCTCCTATCTGGATTTTTCTAGTGTGCATCATGGCTGCTCACCTTTCCTCTAAAGATTCCTTCCAATCTTCACCTTTCTCCTCCCTCTCTTCACCTGTCTCCTTCCCTCTCTTCACCTGTCTTCTCCTTCCTCTCTTCACCTGTCTCCTCTCTCTTCATCCATCTTCTCCTTCCTCTCTTCACCTGTCTCCTTCCCTCTCTTCACCCATCTTCTCCTTCCTCTCTTCACCCATCTTCTCCTTCCTCTCTTTCACCTGTCTTCTCCTTCTGCTTGCCACGCCAGCACTCCTTGGCATTCACTCTAGAGATCTGCACTCTCTCCGTTGCATTGTTCTCGCTGGTGACCCGTCACACTCTAGAGCTTCACATATCACCATTGTACACATGTATATACACAACCTAGATACTAGTATCTAGTATCACAAACTAGTATCTAGTTTGAACTGAGATGCAAGCCTGAAGCTCTTAACCCTCAGTTAACTAAAATAACTGAAACTGAATTAAACTGGAACTTCTGAGTTTCTAGGTCCCATGTAGCCTTTTTGCATCCTCAGTTAACTAAGCTATCATAACGGAAACCATAGTCCCCATCCTCCTCCTGGTACTAGTCAGACTTCCAATGGACTTGTACCCTTGTTCACATAGGCACACTGTGGGCTCCCCAAGAGTGATGAAGCCAAACCCCCATTCACCATCTTTCTCCGGAGCATGTCTGCTCCTCCTCCTCATTCTCTTCCTCAGTCAACAATCTACCACATCTTGTCAAGATGCAAAGATACAAAGAGAGGACTCATTACGACACCACTGACTTTCCATCCCAGCTATGACTTCCACATTGTCTGTCCCCACCAAAGGTCATGCTGTGGTTTAGACCCCAATATGGTGATGTTGAGGAGATAAATCATTAAGAGGAATTAATGATTTCCTCATGGGAGTGAATTTTCATTTTCTGGGGACTGGATTGATTGCTGTGCAAGTGGATTGTCACAGTGGAAGGCCTGTTTCATACCAGATCCTTTTCCGTGTAACCCTAACCTGCTCTGCTTCTTCATCATGAAATGGCAGAGACATATGACAGACGACAGCACCATGCTCTCAGCCTCCAGGATGATGAGCTAAATAAATATTATTTTTGTATGAATCACCCAGCCTCTGGTATTTTGTCGTAGAAAATAAAGATGACCTCCTTCTTAGAATTCATACAAGTAAACACAAAGTATGTCACTGCTATATCTTACACAGATTATTAATCGATTACCTGCTACCTCCTCCCCATCACCAGTAACTTTTTCTTGAATTACTGCAAAGCCTCCCAAACAATTTCCCTCCTCTCTAACCCTCTCCTTCCATCCAATATAACATAGCAACCAAGTCACTGTTCCAGCAAATTCTTACATGACAAGTATGCTTCGTGTCACTTCTCTAATTAAAACCCTGCATGACTCCCAGGTGCTCTTGAATAAAGTCTAAGTGCCTTCCCAGAAGCCCTTTATGATCAAACCCTAATTAATTCCACAATTTCATCTTCTCCGATGTCCCTGTTCTCTACTCAATCAAAAAACACATGGAAAAATTAAAACCAAGAAAGAAAATGCAAAAGTCAATCAAAACAATAGAACAAAGGGGGCTGGGGGATAGCGCAGTTTGCAAGGCATTTGCAGCACAAGAACCTGAGAACCTGATTTAAGAGCGGACATGCCTAGAATCCATTGTTGGGGAGGCAGAAACAGGAGGATCCCTTGGGCTTGCTAGATTAGCTAAATCAGTGAGCTCCAGGATGTAAGAGAACCTATCTCCCCCCACACCAACAAAAAGGTGGAGGTAGAGGGAGACATGTGACACAATCTCTGCTCTCCAGATGTGCACAATATACCTATGTACCCACCCACATACAAACATCCACACACCCATGCATATTCACCACACACATATATGCACAGACACAAAAATATAAACCAGGGCTGGAGAGATGGCTCAGCTGTTAAAGACACTTGCTCTGCAAACCCACTGACAGGAGTTCTGATCTCCAACACCCACATAAAGCCACATGCACACACACATCTGGAATCCCGTCCTGCCTACAGCACTGGGAGGCAGAGTCAGGAGAACCTTGAAATTTTCAGGGGAGCTGGTTCCCAACTGCTAACAATGATAGGGACCATGCCTCATATAAGGTGGATGAAAAGAACCAATGCCTTATGCAAATGTCATGGTGTGCCCACCACACACACACACACACACACACACCAATAAGAAATAAAATGTACATGATGTTACTAATGCTTGAATCAGTTTTAAATAAATGGATGTAAAAGATAATTATAAACCTTCATCTGGTAGATTCATTTTTGCACATCCGAAAAGGCTGGAATTCGAGACATTCCTTGTCATTATTCTGAAGATATCTGATCTGTACTCTGACTCAAAGACAACTGTCTCAAAAATGGCTCTTGCTTATTTGACTTGCAAAAATATACCTAAAATTGACGGTCATAAAATGGACAAATTATGGGGGGGAGTAATGACAGCCCTCGTCTCATCCTTTTATTTCTCCTACTCTTTCTGATCCCCTGTTACCACTTCCAGTAGCTAAAATAACTTACTGGAATGACACCCTCCCCTTTAATGACTTACTTTCCTGAGAAGGTACTGGACAAGTTATGAATTGAGACCTGCACTTTTCTTTCAGAGCACTGATGTTATCAAAACTTGCTCTCTTGGGCTGAGGACATGGCTCAGCGGTTAAAGGCACTTGCTTGCAAATCCTTCCAGCCCACATGTGGCTACCTGACCCAGGTTCAATTCCCCAGAACACACATAAAGCCAGATGCACAGAGTGGTGTATGCATCTGGAGTTTATTTGCAGTGGCTAGAGACCCTGGCATGTCTATATTCTCTCTCTCTCTCTCTCTCTCTCTCTCTCTCTCTCTCTCTCTCTCTCTCTCTCTCTCTCTCTTCCTCTTTCTCTCACGCAAATAAATACATGAAAATATTTTAGATAAACAAACACCTGTTTTCTTATCAGAAGCACCAACCCATCCTTTGGCTATTGTGAAAATGTGTCTTACCAAATCTAGTCTTAAATTCACAAGCACAGAGCACTGGTCCCTTTATGGTAATATGTCCTGAGAAAATATAATAACTTCACAGATCTTTCCACAATTCAGCTCATCTGCCTCCCCTGCATGTCTGATTTCCTCCATCTCAGTGAAGTATCATGAGACATTGCTGTCATTCAACAACACGAGTCTTATTTATATCAAAACCCATGGGGTTTAAACATCATGAAGGGGAGTGAAGCTGCTGGTCTTCCCTCTCGTGTGAGTTACCTGTGTTTATATTCCCCTTAAATACTCAGTTCTCATTCACTGAAGGCCTCACAATTCATTAAGCAACCAATATTTGCAGAGCCTCCTTATAGCACATACTATGCCAGATATGTAATTATCTGTCAATAACAACCCACAGATGCCTTTCTTCAGAGAAGAGAAATGATAAGCTCAACCTGTCAACACAAAGAAAAACCTACATCTCATGTTGGACACAGTAATTGTTGTGTAGAAAAAGAAGGTGATTGGTGGATTGGTGTAAAGGAGTTTTGGAGTGGGAACCTGCTGCTTTCTGGCTGATGTTACCACTCTTACCCTCTCATATAAGTTTCCAGGATTCAACTGATGTAAGAGCAGCTCCGCAAGTCCAGGAGAGGGTTCCCTCTTGTTTCTTTCCAGCATGGTCGGCGGTGTGATGGTTTGAATATGAAATGACCCATATAGCATCATGTGTTTGAAAACTTGATCCCCAGCACAGTGATTGGTGCTATTTGGGAAGGTTGTGGAACCTTTAGGAGACAGAGCCTTGCTAAGGAAGTGTGTCACTGAGGGTGGGGGTAGCCCTGCCTCCTGTTATCTTTCCTTCTCTTTCTCCCTCTCTTCTCTCTCTTCTCTCTCTCTCGCTCGCTCGCTCTCTTCCTCCACATTGATGTGAGAATGTGACACAGACTTCATGTTCCTGCCAGGCTTTCCCCACCATAAGGCACTCTGCTTTTGAAACTTTAAGCCAGAATAAACCTTTTTTCTTCCATAAATTGCTTCTGGTCAGGTATTTGGTCCCTAATACAAGTAGGCTTACAGTAAGTAAGGAATACAAGTAGGCTTCCCTCAAGCCTTTATCTCACTGTATTTAGTCACTTTGTTTTTGTTATCTACTTCTTCAATAGAAAGTATATACCATGGAGGACATAACTGTTTCATTTATACACAAACACATACATACACACACATACACACATTCTTTAGATACAAGGTTCAATATAGGTAGAATACATAAATGAGTTTTCTGAACAGCTGAGCGACAGGAATATGATCTCGGAAAACAATTCAGCAGTTTCTAAAAACCAAAACATATAATTACTGCATAAGCCAACAATTCCACTCCTAGGTATCGTATCCACCCGAGAGAAATGAAAATGCATGCCCACACAAAGATCTGCATGCCAGTATTTGCAGCAGCACTATTTGTGGCAGCCCAATGTGGAAACAACCTAAATGTTCACCAACTGGTGAGTAAACGGAGTGAGATGCTCATCGAATAGAAAGTTGCTAATATTAGAAAGGAACAAATGACCAGCACATGCTAAGCCATAGATAAGCATTGAGAATATTGTACTAAATAAAGATATAGGAAGTCACACTTATTTTATGACTCCATTTGTGTGAAGGTTATAAAGATGGCAAGTTAACCAGTGGTTTCCTGAGGAGGTTGGGATGGGATTAATGGTAAATGGGCCTGAGGGATCATAATGGCAAAACCAACCTGAAAGTGGTTTGCTATAGTGGTCAGATCAGTCATTTGAATAACGGTGATCTTACAATACAGTTAATGTGATTCAAGAAAGTTGTGGTTGGGCTGGAGAGATGGCTCAGCGGTTAAGGCACTTGCCTCCAATGCCTAAGGCCCCAGGTTCAATTCCCCAGGACCCACATAAGCCAGACCCACAAGGTGTGGCCCTGGTGCTCTCTCTATTCCTCTCTTTCTCTCTCTCTCTTTCTCTCTCTCTCTCTCTGCTTGAAAATGAATAAATAAAATATTTTTAAAATGTTAAAAACATATTTAAAAAAAAAGAAAGAAAGCTGTGGTTGAAAACATGAGATACAGTAAATGTTTGGAAAATAAAACCTGTGAATGAAATTCCTTTTATGTGACCAAGAAACTTGGGAAAGGGTAAAATATGATTTTTTTACAACGATGACCACCCTTATGACTATTATTGGTTCAGACTTTCACATACATTGAGTCCACATTCACCCTATTCCATAGCTTAAAAACTTAACTATGCATTCAATTTGGGATTACAGGAATTTGACAGATAAATATTTTAAATAAATTTGCCATGCTGCTGATCGTTTAAAAATTTAACGAAAGCAGGGCATCAATTTTTAATGTTTAAATAACAGACTACAGAAGCTTTTAGAACAGTGAAATGCTTTATATTTTTATAGTGGTGGGTACATGCCATTATGCTTTTATCCAAACAGGCAGTATGATCACACAATCAAACCCTAACATAAGCTATGGATGTATAGTATCGATCTAAGGACGTGTTGAGGTAAGTTTGTCAATTGTTGTGAATGTACCACTGTGTGGAGAGTGTTGATAAAGGAGACTGAATGAAGAGGGTGTCCATGCTTGTACATGAGCTCAGAGCAGGTGGCTGATCTCTGTATCGTCTGTTCAAATTTGCTAGGAACCAAAAAAAAAAAAAGAAAGAAAGAAAAGCTCTTAAAATATGATCATTTCAAAGATAGCCAAATCGATGGAAAAACAAGTCAGGAGGATTACAAGTTCAAGGCAAAACTGGGCTACCGAGTGAATTCTAGGCCAGCATGGGCATTTCAGTGAGAGACCCTATCTAAAAATAAAAGTAAAAAGAGGGCTGGGCTGAAGCTTGCCTACCATGCACTAGACCCTAAGTTTAATCCCCAGTCCCAAAATAATTCTAATTTTTAATTTTTCAATGCAAACATAAGTGTCCATTTTCATAACAAAGTTTGACTTTGACTTTTTTGTGCTATAAATAACCCTGCAAAAGTGGACAAAATTACTTAAGTATCACATGTCAAAACATAGAAGGCTGACCTACAAAAATAAGTGATGTATCTTCAATAGCTACACAGGACAAAAGAGAGCAAACCAGAAGAAAATGAACTTTAATATGTGACTTTACTGATGTCAAAAGTAAAAATAAGGTTATCTCCCTTTGTTCAATGTAACTATATTTTCTTGATTTCCAAGGAACCAAATTTTTTTACCATTCAATAATTCTAAAATCAAAAAGCACCTTAGCATCTGTTCTATTTTCATTGCAATGTTTCCCTCACAAAATTGTAGATCTTAATTACAGTCTTAAGTGTGAGAAAAAAATAGATTAAGAAAATGAAATAAGGATTTCTCTGTAATTTGCTTTCGTGATTATAAGTATATATGGATTTATGAATCTAACTCACGTTAGCCAAATTGAAGTGAAGTTACCCAAATGACTATTAGAATCAGAAGTTGCAAAGCTTTCCGTGTCTCCAAATCTACCCATTGTTTTTTCAGTTCTGCAGACATTGCCCACACATTAGAGAGAAAATCAGGATCTGAGCACGACTTGGAAAATGCAGAACAGCTGTCACTGAAGTCTCACAGTTCAAGATCTGCAGAGAGTCAGTCTCCCACATGAACCCCAATGGGAGGAAACTGGGCCAATGCTGAAGAAGCACGTCTGCTCTTTGACCCGGAGGTGTGCACTACACAGATCTTTGAGGATTCCTGTGATGGTGTCAGCGATGCATTATTTGTGTACATAGAAGATTACAAAGAATGCCCATGAACCAGGCACCAAGTAGCTGCTTTTGCTATAAAGTATTGACTCCTCACTTGGGTGCACAGAGTGACTGAGATCAGGATGAAAGCTTGGACCTCTATCTCCATTGCCTGTCTGTGTCCTTTAGATCACCTGCTTATCTCATTAAGGAGTGAAGTCTAACCCATCCCATCATCCCTCAGGTCTGAAGGCACAGGGATAACTCATTGTCCTAAATCTTCAATCATCTTGGATTCCAGAAAAAACAAAACTGCAGAGTAGACTATCCATCCCAGATGAAGCCAATTATCTATTAGGACAAGGCTTAATTATTTGAATCTCTTACCCCGCCTCCTGCCCGACTTAAATGTAACCATGTGTCACCTCCCCCAAAGAATGACTCAGAGTCACTGGACCCCTTTATGATTCCTCTTACCAGTATGGCTGCATAAAAGAAATTTCACCCTTTCACTTTTCACAATTACTTGTCTCTTTAAATGATACATTAAGGACAGTTGCTTAACTTGTTGGGGCTGCCAGATGCCATACTTTGACCCTAAAAACTCTGGTTGCACACACACATCTACCATCAGGGATCAGTTGCATAAACAGTGGGATCCACACACAAAGAACTATGAACAATTATATATATATATATATATATATATATATATATATATATATATATATATATATATATATATATATATAAAATGCATGCATGCACTGAGTGGTCTCTGGAACAAAGAAAGGGAAAAAGTGAGGTAGAGTGTGATCCACAGCATTTTGTAAAATTCATGTGAGTAGAGAAAGGGTGTGATTTAATACAGATACTTGTTGTGATGGTTAATCTCTGGCTGTCAAGTTGACAGGATTTGGAATCACCAAGGAAACAAATTTTTGATGACATCTGTGAGGGAATCTCTAGGTTAGATTATCTGAGGTGGGAGGACTCACCCCAAGGTGGGCAACACCATCCCATTGACTGGGTTCTGGGACTGTATAAGAAGGAGAAAGCTATCTGTGCACTCAGCATTCATAGCTCTCTCTACTTCCTCCCTGCCAGTGTGATGATGTGACTCAGATTTTCAGCTTCTGCCATGATGGCTTTCCCTTTGAAGCTATAAGCCAGAAATAAACTTGTTCCTTCCCCAAGATGCTCTTGGTTGTGTATTTTGTCCCAGCAATTAGAAGCCAACTGATACGCTTGCCTGTATCTGGAAAGAAAGAAGGAAGGAAGAAGGAAGGAAGGAAGGAAGGAAGGAAGGAAGGAAGGAAGGAAGGAAGGAAGGAAGAGAGGGAGGGAGGGAGGGAAAGAGGGAGGGAGGGAGGGAGAAAGGAAGGAAGGAAGGATGGATGGAAGGGGGAAATTTTCCAGTACTCAGGAGGCAAAGGCAGGAGGATTACCATGAGTTCGAGGCAACCCTGAAACAACATAGTGAGTTCCAGGTCAGCCTGGGCTAGAGTGAGACCTCAAAAACAAACAAACAAACAAAAGAGTGGGGAGGGAAGAAAGCAGAGGAAGCAAGATTTGTAGAGACTGGAGCATCACTGGGGCTCCCTGATGGATAGCAAATCTGGATAGAGGGAGACCCCACCTCAAGGAAATATGCAGATGTGTACAAGAGAAGGCCCTCGCATGCATGAGCATGGGGTGTGTACATCTGCACACACAGGTGCATATAACACAAAAAAAATTAATAAAACAGCAACAAAAGAATTTTTTAAAGAAAACAAATGAATGAAAGCAATTGGATATAAACACAATCACAAGCCACATACGCCCAAATCCTAGTGAATGATTCCAGAAGCCCCGGAGCAAGCATCTCATTACTAGTAGAAACAGGCTCAGAGAGGATATAGGAAGGCTAAGTTATACACCACCTCCATTCTGCAGCATCCCCTGGGCCCGAGGGAGGAGAGCAGTGCTCACCAGCACTAGGTATGACAAGTTACAGGAAGCAAGAAAAGGGACTTTTTATTTGGTTTGTTCTTTTATTCACCATCTTTCTTCCTCCTTCCTTCTCCTCCCTCTTGTATATATCAGAAGCAGGCTTGACAGTGAGAAGGCTTGAAATCCTTTTAAGAATGTAATAATTTTGAAACTACCAGATAACTGGGCACTCTACACAAGTCAATGAGGTACTATTCACTGGAAAATTAGTCCTGTTCTGAGCATTGGAACTCCTGAAACCATAGAACACCAATCTAACATAGTTATAAAATGAGGAAATTGGGCTAGGAAGGTTGCTCAGTGCTTAAGGTACTTACTTGCCAAATCAACCAGCCAGGATTCAGTCCCCTAATATCCATAAAGCCAGATCTGCAAAGTGGCACATGGGTCTGGAGTTTGTTTGTAGTACCAAGAGGCCCTGTCATGCCCATGCTCGCTCGCTCACTCTCTCTCTCTCTCTATCTATCATCTCTTTCTCTCTGTCTCTAACATTTTTATTAAAAGTCAAGTAAATGAAATTGTATTGCATTCATAAAATGACAGAACTCAAGGCAGGGCCCATAAATCAGTTAAATAATTCTAAATTTTAGTCAAATGTTCTTTTATCCCAACAAAGAGTAGAAAGACAAGAATAAGAGAATTCATAGTCAACACATGGCACAGGAGACGAACACTGGATTTGGGGTAGGATATTTCTCTGTGAGCCACTTTCTGTGTGTCAAACACATCACTGGACTTCTCTGAGTCTCAGCTTCACAGTGAACACATAGATACTTCCAGATTCTTGAGGCTAAATAGAGCCAACACCAATGTATACAATGCTATAAGGTTGTTAAACCATAAGAAACATAAGAGGGCTGGAGAGATGGCTCAGCGGTTAATACGCTTGTCTGAAAAACAAAGGACCAGAGTTCAGTTCCCCAAGATCCACATAAAGCCAGATGAACAAGGTAGCACATGCCCTGGTGTGCCCATTCTCTTTCTCTCTCTCCTTTCTCTCTCTCTCTTTTCCTTCTCCCTCTCCCTCAAATACATAAATAAAATTATTTTTAAAAAATTTAAAAGGAATATGAAATTTTCT
>PVHP010042349.1:0-16243 GCA_004024765.1 Zapus hudsonius
TGGACATCACCTCTGCCACAGCACTGCAAACAGCGGCAGGAAGGTGTGCCAAATACTGGCAAGGGGAAGCTGGCTTATAACCCCATAAGCCCACCCCCAACAACACAGCTTCATCGAGGTTGTAAAACCCAAACTGCCATCAGCTGAGGATCGATCTATCAGAACACATTCAATTGTTTGTGGGGGACACCTGTATCAAGCCATGACAATCCCCTACAAAATTCTCCTTGACTGAAAACCTTCCAGTCAGCCCCACTTCCTAAAGAGTCCACCACCTCTCAACCCACTCCTAGGACTAAAGCTGTAATACATTCAAGGTCCAGCATGGTCCTCCTCTCGTGTGTGCTAGGTAAACTAGAGTTCTCACAACAGCCCCGCTCCCCTGCTCTGCCTCTACCTCTGGTCACCTCTGTTCCCCTCCTTCCAGCTCCCCTCAGCAGCACCGCTGTGTCAGGACTGAGACCCACAGGTCCATGTGCCCCTGCTTCAGAATTTTCCATTGTTGCATCCTCTGCCTCTAGCACACCCCCTCCCTCCCCCCAAAACAAAAACACCCATGGTGTGCCCTCTCCCCCTTCTCGATCTTTCTCCTGGTGCCAACTGTTCAGTGAAAGCCGCTCTGGCTTTCATCGCACATCTAGTGACTGAAAACACTGTCATTTAACCATTTTACAGAAGTCAGAGTCCAAAATGATTTCCACTGTTAACATTGAGGTGAGAATACACCTGTGTTCCTTTTGGAGTCCTCCTGCCTTCTCCAGCCTGGGGATGATTTTCCTCTTTCTATTTCCAGTTTCTAGAGCTGGACCAGGTTCTTTGGCTCACAGCCCTTCCATCCAGTAACCACACCCGTCCAACATCTGCTGCTCTCTCCTCATTACCTCTGCCTCATTCATACAAGAATCCTTGTGATTACATTGAACTCATCCAGATGACCTGGGATAAGCTCTTCTCTCAAAATCTTTATCTCGGTCACATCTTCCAAATCCCCTTTGCCATGTAAGGTAAGGTACGTACAGTTATTCTGAATAAGAATATGGACCTTGTAGGGGGATTGTGGCAACTCCTGCTATCCTATATAAATTACTATGCCTCTCTCAACACTCTGGCTCCTTCCACGTGATAAGCTTTGCATGTCACTTGTTTGGCAATTTTATTAAATATCTTAGAAAGTAAGGGGTTTCCCCATATTCTCAGGGTCTGGGAAAGAACACGAGACAAGCAAACTTTCCTCATTATTTTAAATAAATAAATAGATAGGTAGATAAATAGATAGATAGACAAATAAATAGACGACATGTCACCCTCCAGATAAATAGCATAAAAGATAGTCTCACATGCCTTCTATTTTGGGCTTCTAAAAATGCTGATGGAGGCTGATACTTCAAATGTCATTACTCACCAAATCTCTCTCTCTCTCTATCTTTTTTTTTTTTTTTTTTTTTTGCTTAATACAAGCAACAGCGATGAAGAGAACAGGCGTCACCTACCTGGAAGAGTCTCTCTCAGCCCTGCTGAGCACAGCTTGACTTGGAGGCTTGGTGTACACCATCCGGTGCTTGTCTCATTATACCCTCCATCTGTGATATGATTCCTGCACCTAGGAGTGAAAATAAATTTTAAAAGAGCAATTTATTATTAGCCCTTAAAACCAAACCCCAGCTTGGTACTTCATCACTGTAATTAAAACCCATCGGACGTCATCTTGCTTTTCTCTTTCAAAGTAGCGGATAGCCTTGTATATATTTAAGGTGCACAATATGAGATTTTGAATATTTTATTTTTTTCCTGGAGAGTTCCTTTTGACATATATAATTTATATTGGCATATATGCATTGTACATAGTGATTGTCTTTATAAAATCTCACCCCATAGACTCCATCACAAAACTCTCAGTGTTGTGAAATATGTCAGCAATGTCACAGGGTACAAAATCAAAATACAGAGGTCATTGACCTTTCTATATACCAATAATACACATGGTGAGAAAGAAACAAGGAAACTGATCCCATTCTTTTTTAAAATTTTATTTATTCATTTTCAAGCAGAGAGATAGATAGACAGAGAGAGAGGGAGGGAGAGAGAGAGAAAAAGAGAGAGAGAGAGCGAGAGAGAGAGAGAGAGAGAGAAAGAGAGAGAGAGAGAGAGAGAGAGAGAGAGAGAGAGAGAGAGAGAGAGAGAAAGAGAGCACCAGGGCCACCACCTTGTGGGTCTGGCTTATGTGGGTCCTGGGGAATTGAACCCGGGGCCTTAGGCACTGGAGGCAAGTGCCTTAACCGCTGAGCCATCTCTCCAGTCCAGTGATTCCATCTTAATAGTTTCAAAAAATTACCTTGGAATAAACCAAAACAGGGAAGTAAAAAACCTGTACCATGAAAATTTTCAAACACTGCAGAACAAAAGTGAAGATGACCCTCAAAGATAGAAAGCTTTCCTAAGATCATAGGGTGTCAGAATTAACTCTGTGAAAATGGCTATATTACCAAAAGCAATCCACTAGTCCGATGCACTCACCATCAAAAGACTCTAAGAAAATTCTTCACAGAAAATAGAAAATATTCTAAAATTCATATTGATACACAAATGACTGGAGGCAAGGTAATCCTGGGCAAAAAGAATGTTGGAGGTGTCATCATATGTGATTTCAAGATAGACTACAGAGATCTAATAACAAAATTAGCATGGTCCAAAACAGAAATGTAGAACAATGGAGTAGAATAGACGGCCCAGAAACAAACACAACTACAGCCACCTGATTTTAGACAAAGATACAAAAAAAAAACAAACAAAAAAAAAAAAAAAAAAACATGTATTGGAGAAAAGAGCTTCTTCAACAACTGGTGCTGAGAAAACAGAATCTTCCCAAGTAGAAGAATGAAACTAGATCTGTATCTTTCACCCTAACTCTAAAACTGCTGGAGGACACCAGGGAAAACAGTACAAGACATAGGGCTTTCTGGAGAGAACATCAATAGTTCAGGAAATAAAACTAAGAATTAACAAATGGGATGGAATTAAATTAAAAAGGGTTTGCACAGTAAAGGAAGAACTTGAGCAAAGAGGCGGCCTGAATATTGTTAGAAAAGTTCTGCTCTGTATACATTAGATGTAGACTAATTATGTGGAGTATATCACAACTCAGAAGACAAATATCAAAAACTCAAACAGGGCTGGAGAGATGGCTCAGCAGTTAAGGCGCTTGCTTGTAAAGCCTACCAAGCCTGGTTTGATTCCCTAGTATTCACCTAAAGCCAGATGCACAAAGTGGCACATGCATCTGGAATTCATTTGTAGTGGCTGGAGGCCCTGGTGTGCCCATTCTCTCTGTCTCTCTTCTCTCCATCTCTCTCTCTGCTTTCAAATAAATAAATGAAATATTAAAATTCAAACAATCCAATCAATGAATAGGCTAATGAAATGGATAGACAGTTCTCAAAAGATGAGACATAAATGACCAATAAACATATGGATAACTAATAACTATTCAACACTTAGCCATCAAAGAAATGAAAATTAAAACAATATTGAACTTCCTTCTCACCCCAGTCAGAACACTATCATTAAGAAAATAAATAACCACAAATGCTGGAAGGCTGTAGGGGAAAAGGTAACATTTGTACATTGCTGGTGGGAAAGAAAATCAGTGTATTCACTATGGAAATCAGTTTGGAGGTTCCTCAGAAAACAAAAATTAGAACTGCCATATGACCCAGCTTTATTATTTGTGGGTATATGCCTGAAGGACTCCAAAATCCATACACTACACAGAAACTTACACATCTGTTTATTGCAAGACTTTTCACAATAGCCAAGTTGTGCAATTAGGTGTTTATCAACAAACAGATACGTAAAGAAAATGTGATACATGCAAACACTGGTGTTTAATGCAGCCACAAAGAACAAAAGAGTATGTCATTTGCAGGAAAAATGGCTGCAACTGGAGGTCATATTAAGTGAAATAAACTAGATTCAGAAAGAAAAATATGGCATTTTTTGCCACTTGTAGATGCTATATTTTATATAGGTCCATAAAATGATGTGTATATGGAACAGGAAAGTAGAAGAAAGACTCTGGGTTAATAAAGGAGAATAATGGGAGAGGAAGTGGGGATGAGAGAAGGTGGGGAGTGAGTATAGTCAAGTACATAATAGGTTTGTATTAAAAGGTCTTTATGAAATGGATCACTATGTATTATAAATACATGCTGGTGAAAATTTGTATGAAGAAAAGAACTGGACTTTTAGTTTCCAAACTGAAAGTGAGTAGAGAAATGGACAACCCTAGGCTTTAAGCTGCATTTTCTAAGGCACACTGGCTTCCAGTTCACATGACTTCTCTCCTAGGAACTTTACCCACGTGCACATGAGAACACGTGTGCCTCCTACTTTCTTTTGTTTTCCCTGGTGTGATTTCAGTTCATGGAACCAATGGAATTGCAGTGCACTGGGGGAGATCCTACCCCTTGTTTGGATACCATCAGCTCAATTCTTGCTTGAGAAAGACCACTGGCTTTGAGTAAAAAGGAGCTTGGAGTGAAAAGCTGAAAGCCATCCATCTCCCTCTCTATCCAAGAGTAGGAAATCCCAGCCCTTTCTTGCTTAGTTGTTTCCCTAAATGGTCTTGCTCTCTTGATCTATGCTAAAACAATCAAACAAAGAAAAAAACCTTCTAAACAAACTCCAAAGCAGGAAGGGCTGGTCTGGGTATTGTTCATCAAGAAGGGCAATGAATGACTGTGCATATGAATATACTTGATGGAGAAGTCACTGTGCTCTCCACGGAGCTGATGGTTGTCCCTGGGCTACTGAATGTTTCACATGTCGCTCTTGGTAAGTTTCTGTGGAGCATATGCTGGTCATCAGTAGGATGCAGTTTGGCAAGAATCCAGGGAGAGACTTCTTAGATGCCTACATTCTTCTTTTAAACATATGTTTCTGGATATTGAATAAGAGAAGGTATTCTAATAGGTCATTTGGGATGGGTAGTATGCTTTTCCTTGTAACATGGCAAGTTTCACGAAAACCCATCAAGAGTCAGTGGGATGGAAACCTAGGAATGATGAGACAATTTTCTTCTCATTCCTTTACAGTAGAGACACCATAGCTTTAAAGCTTTTATCTTTGGAAGAGAGCTTGGAGGATCGCCCCTGAGACACTTTCCTCCTTAATCTCGATCTCCAGAAAAACTCCAGCTTTGTCTACTGACTATTTGGCTAAATATCAAAAGCTGTTTGGTGAATATTGATTTTACATTCACCCCAATCGCTTCTCTAAGATGACATATAGAGAAAAATACGACGCAAAGAGACGCAAATGCCGAAAATTCTAAGGAAAGGAAATAACAATCATTTTTATTTGTGGAACATTCTTCCAGCCAGCTCTTATGCATGAGGACTTGTAGACATAAATGCAGGGGGTCTCATATAAATGAAATCACAGTCTGCGTGTGGTTCTACAAACTGATGGTTTTTGTTTCTATTTTATTTTAACTCAGAAACACCAAGGCTACATTGCCAAGTAGGAAATTACTATGATAAAAACAATGATCTATTAAATATTTATTCATTCATAGAATTACATATTTTGAGAATGTATCAGGTTCTGTGACAAGCATTATAAATGGTTATTTAATCTCATTTAATCTGCTCAGCAGATTTCTGGGTTGTTTCTAGAGAAGGGAAAATGATTAACCAAGGTAATAAAGCTGATTAATGGTTAAATGAAGACTTGGCTGTGGCTTAAGTGACACACGTACCTGTGAGTTTAGCACCAAGGTCAATAAGCTATCTACATGATGACATTTAATGATTGGGTTTCATTCCTTTATGTTGCACCTTATAATTTACTTAGCAAGGCTAAAAAAAACTTTTCTCTTGCATCCAAATATCTAACTATATAGATAGGATGCTATCCATAAATTTGACTGGTGTGTTCCTTGGAATCCAATTTTTTGTGCTTCATCTCTGGGTTGTATAATTTTAAGCTTTTGCTTTCCTGTTGCACAAAAATTCAGTAGCAATATTCTTGGGATGAGATAAACATGAATCATTATCTTCAGCTATGACAGCATTTTCCATGCCTTTGACGTCTGTTTCTGTACTGTTGGAAACACAATAAAACTAAAATAAATAAAACAATAATACCCTTAATAGACCACCTTGAAGTCTTCATAGTTCCACACCCCCTGAGACTTCAACACCGGCTTCCAAAATAGAGAATTGCCAACTCATCATGAAGCAATGAGCAGAGATTCCATCTCCGGATAAAGCTGTTAATTGTCCATTTTTCATTCTCTGATAATCCCCAACTGTTTCATTAGCTGACAGGAGAAAATGTCAGTTCATTTCTTATTAAGACACAGGGCCAGCAAGAAATTGCATACTTTTATTCAGGGACCATGTTAACCTGCTGTTTTATGAATAATGTCTTAGATGAAAACAAAATTGTTAGCCCCATTTTCCTTTCTCTCCAACAGTCGAGATTGGGGAAAACTCTGGGTTACAATGGTGGCCAGTGAGTACAGTACATGTTGTGCAAGCATGTTGACCTGAATTCAGACCCCCTGAACACAAGTCAAAGCGCTTTGCATGGTGGTGCATGCTTGTAATCTCAGCACTGGGAGGCGAATAGAGAAGCTAGTCTTGCTGAATTGTGAGCCATAGATTCGATTCACTGAGAAACCCTGTCTCAAAAAGTAAGTAGAAAAGGTGAGAGTGGCAGAGGAAGACACCTGATATTAACCTGATATTACACACATGCACCTGATACTACGCACATGCACACACATGTGCACATGAATTTACACACACACACACACACACACACACACACACACACACACTTCCAAATCCCTGGCAATCTCTAAAGATTCCATGTTTTGACTAGTTTGTAAGGGAAATTTTTTAGGATCCAATTAATTATGTCAGGAACACTGACTACTCGTCAAGACTCCATTCAAATGTTAAAAATATTTTAGACTAGGTTGATTTTGCATCTGTAGTATGTGGTGTGTGTGTGTGTGTGTGTGTGTGTGTGCAGACATGCATGCTTGTGCACATGGGCAAAGGCCAAGGAGAGAATGGTGTTCCATACCGTTCATCTGTGTATTTTCTTGAGATGAACTCATTCTCTGAATGCAGAGCAGTGGTTCCCTGGAGCTTCAGGGAATCTCCAGTCCCTGCTCCCCACAGGATTCATATGTAGTTATACCCATGCTTTATGATTGAAGGACAAGTTCATTGCATTTCACATGACTTGAGGCAAAAAAATAATCTACAGACCTTATAAGAGAAAAGGGTATATACAGTATTAGCTTTGATTTCAGAATACACACGTCCACAAGTCTCCCACTTAGACTCTAACTCAATTTGGGTACATAGCCATTAGAAAATGGGGAGTTGATTTGTAAGCTTCCATTTTTCATCTTAATTTAGGAAATACATTGTCTTGATGTACAGTGGGTGTCTGTCATTTTAAGAAGTATTTAAAGGCTGACACCCATGTATTGAAGACCTTGGGTTCTAAGTAGAGATACATTCTTAATTACGACTGAAGCTTAGAGTTGAGATGCACCTCCTTCCATGGAAGAGAACACTTCCAGGTTAGATCCTCTTTCTAGCACATTCTCACTGTCACTGATCACCAAGTAGACCTGCTACACACGTCTATGTGGGTGCCAGCACAGCCACCACCTCTGACGACTAAAGATAAACAGGAATTGAAAGCAGGTTTGAAAAATGGCTCTATATAGTGACAAATCTCTAATTATCTTGTGTCCCCCCACACTTTGTTTTTTCTTATTCCCTTTTCTCTGATCATTTTTTTCTTTTCTCCAAAGATTTCTTAGAGAGAGAGAGAGAGATGAAAACAAACAAAAAGTCAACCAACAGACATAAATGTGAATCACCTATGCCTTTTTTAAAAAAGAAATTTCATCAAAGTCTCCAGAGCTCTGAGCAATTGTTTGGGTTCTTGACTAGCTGGAATCTGAAATTTTGTTTATTGCAAAAAGGCAAGAAGGCAGCCAGCCGACAGAACCGCAGAAAACGCTGACGAAGTGTTGGGGTGGTTACTGTTGCTTTCTCTTTGCACAGCATGACACACTCACATGTAAAGATATTATTCCATGTTCATGTTACTATCCAAATCTGAGTGCCCCAAATACAGCTTATCCTGTCCATCCAATGTACATGTGTATGTACATGTATATATATATACATGTGTATAATTATATATGTGTGTTTGTATACATTTGTCCATATATGTCTGCATATATGTGTTCATATATATGTATTTGTAGATATATATCCATGTAAGTCTGCATAGGAGTCCATATATATGTACATATGTGTCTATCTATGTATATATATGTCCATATATATGGTTCATACATATATCTAAATACATATGCTTGTACCTATTTGCATATACATCTACTTGGGTGATATGTATAGTTAACACTACGTTTATAAAATAGTGAAAAGATCACGTTGAGAAGATAAGGGATGTGTTGATGTAAGCAATATGCTCTGTATAATTTTCTATGGAGTTGCTCATATGAGTGCACATGCACACGTGTAAACACACAGCTCAGTTTTAGAGGCTATAACTGTCTAAGTCATTTACAGAGAATAGATGTTTATTTAGCTCATTCATTCTGGAGACTGGGAGGTCCACGAGCATGGTGTTGATATCTGCCCGCCATCTGGGGTGGACCCATCTCCACATACCATTAACACATGAGCTTTAAGGGACATATTTAAACCATAGCACATGTAGCTCAACTTGTGATAATTATTAGCATGTGTGGTTAGTTATAATACACAACTCCAGCTATCTATTATCATATATCATACATCAATATATCTATAACCTATATATCTATCATATATCTTCAATCACCTACATGTACATTTGTCTATATGCTCATCCACTCATCTATTATCTGTACATCTACCTTCTATTAAGAAAACTGACAGATTCCCTCTAGGCTTCTAACCAATAAAGAGCCTCTTTCATCTATGTATATTCATCTATCTATCTATCTATCATCTATCTATCTATCTATCTATCTATCTATCTATCTATCTATCTATCTATCTACCTTTTTATTCATCCACTCCTCACATATATATCATCTATGTATATATTTATCCATGCACTCATCTATCATCTATCTATTTATCATCTTTGTATATAGTCATCTACTCACTCATTTATCTTCTATCTATTTACCTATTCTTCCTATCTATCTATCTATCTATCTATCTATCTATCTACCTATCTATCTATCTATCTATCTATACTTTTATTCATCCACACATCACGTATCTATCCTCTTTGTGTATATTCATCTATCCACTCATCTATCTTCTATGTATTTACCTATTGTATATAAAATCTATCATCTATCAATCATCTACCATCTGTCTTCCATGTTCTCATCAATCCATCCATCCACTTATCAGTCTATGCATTTCCACATATCAATTGGGACCACAGACTGGATATTGTCAATTCTTATCAGTAGAACCTAGAAGATTGCTTGGTATATATAAGGTGTAACATCAATCCTTGCAGATTGAAGAAATGATTACAAAATAATTTTATTATAAACCACAAAGTGATTTTCACTAACACATTAGCAAAATGTTTTTACTCATAAAATGTTAAACAATTAAGACTCTAACAGTGGCTCTGAGGAGATAGTTAAAACCCACTACAAAACAATGGAAAAGGGACACATGCCCTTACTCAAGGCCTGCTCTTCCTCCCATCTTTCCATCCTGGACACCTGGGCAATGATGTGACTTAGAGGAAGTGTAGAGAGGGGGCTGCGAAAACAGAATTTGCCTATTTTAAGGTAAATCAGAAACTCACCAGTAATTCTAAGGCAAAGAAAGAGATATTCACAATGATGAGTGAACATACTGTGGTAGGAAGGATACTTTCAAGAAATATGTAGAAGAAGAATTGTAGGAATAGAGAATACAAGTGGAATGAGTCTATTATGAGATATTGCATGTATGCATAGATATAAATGATATCTCATTAAAATACAAATTAAATAGCTCTACAAATCAAAATCATCAGTAAGTATCCACACTGAAAGACAACACTTGGACAGATAAATGTGTGAATTTCAAGGATTAAAATTTTCTCTTAAGTTTGCAGACTTTGCCATAAACAGACTGCTAAAGAGAAGGAAAAATTTCCTTAAACAAACTAAATACCTTAACAAAATACATCAGGAAAATGTGACATCAAAATGTGAGACTATGGCTATTTCTATTTTTAGAAAACAATTTATTTTCTCAACTGCTTTTATGAGTTAGGCAAGATAACATAAATTATTGGACAAATTGACAAATAACTTCAGAAAATCCTGAAAATAAAAGTTCATTTTTGTTGTGTCCTTTTCATCTTCCTATATCTTGGGAGAGAATTCTGAACAAGTATTTCTATGTGAAAGGACAAATTTGGATGTATTTTCTTGAGAAACTGTCAGGTTCTTCTGCATAGGGGTTGAATTCTCTTTGAATATATCCACCAACATTTGAAACAACCTTTTTTGTCGACTGTTTGCCATTGTGAAACCTCTGGATATTTTCCTGAAAGATGTAGTATGTGGTCCTACAGCGTTTGAGAACACCATCAGGAAGTAGTGTTTCAATTCCCCAGGTCTTCAAGGGTCATTTGTATTCTTTCTGTGGACTATCTACTTTTATGTAGTAATACAAATACAAAGAATTACATAAATACATGATAGCTCAAGACACCCTCGTCTCTCTGAAGAGAATCATTTGAAGACTTATTAGGATAGGAGAATTAATAAAAGGGATTATATGTAAAATAAGTACACATTGCTCAGTATCTTTATACATTACATTAATATATGCTTAGACTATATGCTACATTTTAAAAATATGCATTATACCTAAAACTACCTCTGCCAAAACTAAAAGAACAGTGAGCCTTTTAGAAAAGATAATAGACAACTTTATGAAGACAAAAAATATGTAATTATCACATAAGAAAACATAACTCTGAATGGTATATTTAAGAAGTCTAATGATGGAACATCTTCCTTAGATAATTTGTAGCTTTAAAAGAATTTTAATCAAAAAAAATCTCAAGAGGAATTCATAATTCCTTGGTAGTGACAGGGCTAAATCCGATATTCATTAAAGAGAATAAAAGATGCAGAAGTTTGGTTAGAGCTTTGAAGAATCCAACATACCTAATTGAGACCTTGTTACCAGTTACTTAAGCGCTTATAAACTTACAGCGATTTCCTCTGTGTGGTTGTGAAGACAGAGGAGACGAAATCAGAGAAACAGGCCTGGACCCACTAGATAGAAAGCTTGTGATGGAGGAAACAGCTGGAATCTGGGTGGGTTCATTTGCTGACTGTGACCTTTCAAATATACATATATATATATATATATATATATATATATATATATATATATATATATATATATATATATATATATATATATATATATATATATTCTCAAAAGTGGAACAACAGAGCTGGAGAGATGGCTCAGTCATTAAAGGCACTTGCTTGCAAATCCTGCTGGCTCAAGTTCAGTTCCCCAGTACTCACTTAAAGCCAGATGCAAAATGCAGTACAAGCATCTGGCATTTATTTGCAGCAGGAAAAGACCTTGGCATACACATAATTATACTGATGCATGCACACATATATGCACATGCATACACACTTCTGTTTATATGTATCCTTTTGCCTGTATGTCCCTCCTCTTCTTGCTCATCTATTTATCTTCACTTTTGGTTATGGTTCTATGTTGATAGGTTTTATGCATATATATGACAAGGTAAGACCCATATATCAGAGAGAACATGGGATTTTGGTACCTCTGAGTGGAATAACAGGGGCATAATGTATAACTCAGTGGTACCTGGCAATGATAAAATGTGAGAAAACAATCTCAAGCTTTATGCAAACACACCTAAGGCAGTTAGAAATATTCAGTGTCAGAGCTGGAGAGATTGCTCAGTGGTTAAAGGTGCTTGCTTGCAAAGCCTGACAGCCTGGATTGATTCCCCAGGAACTAGGAAAGCCAGATGCATAAAGTAGTGCAGGCACCTGGAGTTCATTTGTAGTGGTGAAGTCTTACTGTGGTTCATTCTCTCTCTCTCTCTGCTTGCAAAAATAAATTAAATTAAAAAAGAAATATTGAAATGCATAACCAGTGTCAAAACTTGTAACTGTTTCGACTTCTCCATGAATGATTTATGTTCAGTGTTATTCTAAAGGGCTTACATTCTTTGAAAGCAGAATTCTTAAATTTGCCAAATTGAAACATCTCAGTGACTTTTAGTGCCTTTGGATTCGTTTTGTCTAAGTGTTGACCTGAATTTTGAGGTGCTGGGAAGGATGTGGGGTGTGGCTGTCATGTATCATCCTGGTCCTCGAGAGGTGAGTGTGTTTAAGATTCTGCTCTCCCAGTTTTCTAGGTCTTTCTGTGTCTCTGCTATATCTATCACCAACTGCTATATTCTTGTTCAGTGAACACAATATTTAGACTGTATCTGCTTGTCATAAATGAAAACCACATTCTAGTCCCTCCCTTCTCTCTCCCTTTCTTCACTCACCCTTAGCCATTGGGAATTATCACACAGGGCTTAATAAATTTATAATGATCCTTTGGCATGTGGACTGAGAATGACGTTTTCAGTTTTAAATTGCTCCAAAAGAGTCCAGCATAGAAATATTATTTTGCTTTATGCAGCGATGATGTGAGTTCCAATAAATCGTTCCTGGAATCCTCCTCCTCCTCTACAATCTGGTTCAAGGAGCTTTTGCTGATTTACCATCACCATGCAGGTCTGGTGGACGCAAGACTAGACCTGCAGAATCTCAAATGTTTCTTCTCTGGCTCTTGATAGAAAAGTTGCCAACTGTGGAGATGGATGAGACCATGCTTGGGCTCCCTGCCTGACTCCTCAGCTGGCACCGTTTATCAGCTACTGAGCATGCTAGAAGGCAGCATGATCCTCATGAAGGGTTTGAGCCTCCCTGGTATCCACCACTCCACACAGCCGGGACCTCATCTCTTTGTCTTGAATAATTTCTCTGTGAGTTCTGCCATCTTCCTACCAAAGTGATCTTGATGGGTACACAACAAGAATCCAAGGCAGGAGCACCAAGTATGTCTAAGTTCTATCTCTACTTCCTCCCAGGTTTTATCCTCACCTCAGCTAAAAGAGGCTATCTTTTCTACCATGTGCCATGGGAAGCTTCCATTATCTGTTATGGAGTCTGAAAGGAAGCAATGCTTTTGACATAAAATTTTTAAAAAGAAAAGAAAAGGAGACAAGACTTCTCTGGTACTCAGCACTTGGAATTAGAAGACAAACATACCCAAAGTTTATTTTTGCTGGGTTATTTAATGACACGTTTTCTGGGACAATGTGCTCCAGACTGTCCCGTTTGAGTAGTGGAATGGTCTTTAGGGTAAAAAAAAAGTGACAACTATGAAGTCAAACATCTCCTGATACATTTGGATGTGCACATTGTAGAAGCCAGTGAATCCTGTCATGCTGATAAGAATCACGACATACCTGGTGAAATAGAACATGAGCAGAGGTTGTCAAGTCAGGGTTTGAAGGTCGTGCAAATGAACTCCAAGTACAACATCTAAAACATCTATTGGGACAGATGCATTTTTTATTTCTACAAAAGCATGGTGTTGTTTTTAAGATAAAACAGATACATGAAGATTAAATGCATTTCAATGAACTTTAATAGGACATGACACTGCACCAGGAAAGACCTATCACTTCCTCGTGCTAGTGCTGTAAAGCAGAGGAAAGTGAGCATTACTGACATTTAGTGTGTCATTACAAGCTCTCCATCACACTGTGGATGAGAAAATAAGACTTATGAGAGCACTTCTTAGAAGAAATGAATGTCAAATAGTGTGCATGCACCAATTCCTAATAGAGTTAAAGGTAAAAATACACACCAAACAATAGAACCAAAACGGCAGCACAGAAACTCCTAAAGATAACAATACTGAAAATTCAGAAGATGATCAGATGTGTCAGTAGGCCTACATAAGCAAACATTCTGCAGGCCAGGTGGTAAATACTGTAGTATGAAAATCCAAGCAATACACTTAAGATATATTTTGAGCCAAGAAATAATTTTAGCATTAAAAATAAATCTTATGAGCCAGTGTGTGTGGGGGGGGGGGGAATGAAATCATAATGGAAGAGTGGACAAAGGATATGAAATAAAGTTGAAATTTATAAATGAATACATATAACCTTTGGGAAATGTACAAAAACATTTTTATTTGCCATGAAAGTATCACGAGGGTCCACTGTGAACAATTCCATTTCAACCAATTGGATAACCTAGAATAAATTCCTGGAAACATACAGCTTACTGAGATTAATCATGAATGTCTGAAAACCCACAGACATCCTAGTGATCAAAGCACATGTGGCATTTGTTGCTATCCAATTGGCACAATTATATCCTGATTAAAGGAAATAACATTATGATCAATGGTTTATTAGTGAGAAGTTATTTTTTCTCAAGTAAGAACTATGAACCATCAATATAAGCATGTTTCTGGGATTTATGAGAAGTTCACAGTATCTGATCTCACCTCAGATCTAAGGAATGAAAACACATGGAATGGAGACGTGGGTTTACCTGCAATTATCAGGTCATCAAGAGCACTGTGGTGAGGTTCACAGAAACTAGTGTGTGAGATAATTTACCATGACAATCATCCGTGTAACGGACACATGCATACACACACCTTCTTGACATCCTTATAAAAGTGAAAATTAAAGTTAACCTAAATGTACAAAAGCAGCATACTTAAATCAAAGTGTGAGTTTATGCAACAAGCACAATATACACAATAGAACTCATTTTCTCAAAAGGATGTAAGCTGGGCATGGTGGCACACACCTTTAATCTCAGGGCTCAGGGAGGCAGAGGTAGAGGACCACTGTGAGTTCAAGACCAGCCTGGGACTACAAAGTGAGTTCTAGGTCGACCTGGGCCAGAGTGAAACCCTACCCTGAAGATACCTAATAAGCATATAGTACTAGAAAATATATATAATATAGTTTATTTTGAAAAAGAGCATAAAATTTATGTAATCTTTTAACCCAAATTCACATGTGAGTATATATAGAAAGGGGAATTACCTAAATATTCATCTCATATAAATTCAATCTGTTTTCTAAATTTATATTATGATATATTTTCTAACTTTCCTGCCTTGATAATAACTGTGGTAGTTTGAATGGATGTCCCCCAGGAGGTTCAGAAGTATTAAAGGCTTTTCTCCGTCTGCCTGGCTGGAGGAAGTGGATCCTAGTCTCCAGCCCTAAGGTGTTTCTGGGGGTGGATCTAGAATTCCAGTAATAGATGTTCGAAGAACAGTCTGAGCTCTGAGGACCTCCTTATTGTTTGCTTGTGTGTGTGTGTGTGTGTGTGTGTGTGTGTGTGTGTGTGTTTGTGTGTGTGTGGTGTTGGTGATGGCTTCTCTCTCTCTCTACTTAGACCTGTGAAAGGGGGACAGCCTCTTTCATCATTCTGGAACTTCCCCTGGATCTTTAGCTTCAATAAATTCCTTCCTCTTATAACTGTTCCTGGTTTGGTGGTTCATCCCAGCTGTGTGAGCTATGACAATAACTGTAACTTTCAATACAAAAATTTAAATTAGGTGTTTTTTTAACCAAACCCATTATTTAAATCATAGTAGAGCTGTTGTTCTAGAAGAGATAGGCTGTTAATTGTTGGTTAAGCAGGGAAGGTTGTGCAGGGAAGTCTCACTAATCTTCAACAGCAGGAGGTTTCACCTTCTTCCTCCTCTTTCTCTTTCTTTGTTGTGACAGGCTCTCACTATGTAACTCAGGCCTTACAGTAATCCTTCTGTCAACCACCCAGGTCCTGGGATTTCACACATGAATCACCACACACTAGTGTATGTGCTCTCATGGGCAAAGACTCTCTTTCAGTAATGATCATGTGTAAAATAAGTTCCAAGGAATCAAAGATTGAAACCGTACCAAGTATCTTTCTGACCACTATTAAATGAAAGTAGAAATGAACAAATGAAGAAATAAAGACATAGAAACTAATGAGCATTGAATAAGTAGGTTGAAGTAGAAATAAAGACAATTCTTAATGTATCCTAATAAAAATGAAAACGAAACATACTAAACTTATGGTTTAGCAGAAAAA
>PVHP010042350.1:0-14989 GCA_004024765.1 Zapus hudsonius
AGGAACCCTACATGAGATAGGAGTAGGGAACAACTTCCTGAGTAAATCTCCAGTAGCCCAGGAAGTGCAACAGTCACTTAACCAATGGGACCTGATCAGACTCAAAAGCTTCTGTACAGACAAAAACATCGTTCTCAAAGTCAACTAATAATTTTTGATGTCTTCTTGTTAGGCTCTGGGAACACCATGGAGAACAAGTTGTTCAAACCAGTTGACATTATTTCAAAAATATATCTGACATTCTACATTGTCATTTCCTCTCATTAAAAATGTCTTCAATGTGATTATTCCCTTTATTCAAGTGGAAAATATTCCTATGATAAGCCAATGTCTCAATTTAATATCTTAGATTAAAAATATAATTGGAGCTAGAGGGTATCTGATGTATCTATTTTATCATAGAAATTAAATATGTTGTGTGTAGGTAGTCTTAAACACCACACTTCCATTAGAGAGGAAGATGACAGAGTGACATTGTCTTTGTGGAATTCAAGTATATCAATTTTTCAAGGAATACAATTTTCAAGATCTAACCTTAGGAAATTCATGCTAATTCTTGATCACCATTTTTCTAATGTAAGTCCTGCAAGGCTATCCTTTCAATAATTTGTTTTGAAGTGTTTCTTCCTTTCTAATACTTTCTACCAAAATAAAGTTCAAAAGTCATTAGTAATACTGGTGTCTTTCCTTGCACTGTGCAGAGTCATGTTGCACATGTTGCTTCAGCTCATGTTGACTTGCAGCCTTCATGTATACAGCAATGACTAGCATCCCTTCTGGTCACCATCATTTGATCATTCTGCATGCGCCTCGATGTTCTGACCTGTAAAGTAAAAAGTATAAAATTATTTATGTTTCTGCTTCCACTTATTCCTTACTAGTATTATTTGCAATTATACTGTCAGAATGTTATTTTAGCACCATATCTTTGTGAAAATCATGCTGTAAATATGTAGTTTTATAAAAGCATTAAGTAGCCTTTTGTCTCTAAGGAAACAAATTCTATGTTGGTGTTTTCTTTTTTTTCTCTTTCCCTCACAATGCCAGGTTTATTAGCTCCAGGCATTACTTTTTTTCCTGTGTACTTTCAGACAGGGTAGTTCTCAGGCAAATGACAAGAAGGAACAGTTAATGTTCTTGCCAGTGCATAGTTTCCCGTTTCGGAGGAGCTGAAATTCTCTTATTTCATCCGCAGAATGGAATTGAGAAGGATGCATTCTCTGCTTGTGTCACTGCCCTGGAAGAACTGTGTCTTTGTGCTGCTAATGGTCATCAGAACACATCTGCAGAAACATGGTGCATCCAGCCCCCCTGCCAAACAAGGAAAAACCAAGGCTTGGTCAGTGCATTTCTTTCTTCTTCACCTTTCCACCTCTTCTTTTTCCACCATGCTTCAGGTACTAATTACATCCAACAGATGGCCTATTGTAATTGGGCACTTACAGCAGATGGCATGTCATTACAGCAGTAGTGACAATATCTGGAAACTGTTCAGGACCACAGTTAGCATTCCTAAAGTTTACCTTCCCAGATTGCATTATAGAAAAATGGTTTCTGAAAGAAAGATCTGGTTAAGCCCCTGAAAGTGACAATATCAATGGTAGTTAATGTAAAAGGCAAATTTTCATAATGTTCACATATTCTTATGGATTTGTTTCTTTAGATCAAGATATGTATCAGTTTTACTTATAATTGTGATATTGTTACTATGTCTGTTACTGTACATTGTAGCAGTTACATCTTGGTTTAATTTTTACATGGACTAGAGTTTTTGTTTTGTATTTGTATCTGTTTGACCATATTGATTTTAATTGATATCAAAGGGTGAGCAAAAACACAGACAAGAAGCTAATACTATTTCTGAGGTCTTTTGGGCAGACCATTAATCAACTATAGCATTTGTTTTACTAAGCCAGGAAACTGCTTCAGAATCCTTCACAAACAATGTTCCAGTCAGCCACTAAGAATTTGTCAAAGCTAGTGATTTCTAGGAAATATATTATCCATTCCAGAGCAAGCCATATTTCTTAAACAGAAATAACTTCATAGAAAAAGACCTCCAAGCAGTGGCATCAGAAACATGAAGAATGGAATATGTCAGGAATCTTTCTGAGTGAACAATAGTTCCAGAAAAGTCAGATAAAAAGATTTCTTATATTTGTGCAAAGCTAGAAATTGACAAAAAAAATCTGTCTTGGGCTTAGGGCAGACATAAGATGAAAGTAAACAGACCCTGGAGTTGTATCCTTAGGGCCATAGATTAACTATCTGGGAAGCCATTGCTCATATTCCTCCCATTTTATGGAGTGACTTTTGTGTGTTACAGAGTATTGCCATCATGGGTGTTCCCCTTGGTCACTGAGCCTAAGGAGTAGTGAAAAGTGAGATGTCTGCATTTGCTTTTGATTTCCCACAACTGCGAGGAAGAAGCCCCTTCTTTAACCTAGTGGTTCTTAACTTTTGTCTCTGGAAACTTGAAGTGTTGAATATCCTGAGGACCTCCAAAAGGATTTTGGATAATACAGGCTATATCTATCAACATTTATAATGTTAAGTATTCACACTAAGAAGAATTCAAATAGAGTAACAACAAATGCCCAATAACGTTATTTATAATTTTTAGAAAAGCTATGAAGAATAAAACTTGTTTAGAATAAAAGTGTTAGTGATTAGAGTGGCATTATTTTATGTTTTTGGAAACATTTTTGACATTTGGCTAATTAGAAGCCTATTATCTGCTTCATTTAACTTATACCACATTTCATGTTTTAGAAAACTTCACTATAAATGTAGTAGTTTAAATGTCTTGCCCCATAGACTCAGGCTTGAATCTTGAGACTTCGGTGGAAGGAGCCCTCATGGAGATAAGGTATGTCATTGGGGTTGGATCTTGGAATTCAGCTCTAAGGTATGTAGACAGCACTTGAAGATTTGGTGCTTGCTGGTGTTGGTCTTTGCTGGCTGTTTGGTGATGTCTCTCTGCTAGGATCTATGGAACTGAGCCAGCTTCTTCTGCCAATTATGGAATTTGTCAACTTGAAATAAACCTTTTCCTCCTCTAAGCTGCTTTTGGTTGAGTGTTTGTCCAGCAATGCAAAGCTGACTGCAACAATACATTTATGAGAAAATCAAAGTATAAAAAACAAACAATGTTTTATAACTATGTTATGATTAGTTTTGACCGCAAAGATTGCCAAAGAGATTCCAGGAAAAAAGTTAAAAAGTAGATCTTTCATTCAAACTATGACAACTGTTGATCTAGCCAGTGTGCTGAAATGATGGATTACTTAATGTAAAATGAAGCCAGACAGTTTTCCTAGGACTATTCTTGGGTTTGTATTATTCCAAGAGGAGTAGACTATATATTCAGTTCAATGCTTGTTAAAGATATTTTTTGAACTTGAGATAAGCTTCAAACTCCAAGGATGACATTGAACTCCTAATCCTCCTACCTCACCTTTTTTATGCTGGGATTACAGGTGTACACCACCATTCCTGGCTCAGAACTTTTTTCAGTATATTCGTAATTTAAAGTAAATGCTTCCCCAAGTTATTGACATAGACTTAATTATAAGCATATGCAGAAAATTATCAGGCACAGAGAAACACAGGAAAACAATATCAACATTAGCACAAAAAAATAACTGCAGATATTCAGACTGTCCAGTATATTTATTTATTTATTTAATAGATATTTATCAATAACCTGTTTTAGACATCCAGCATTCATGGATAATTAAGCAAGGTCTGGTCATAATTTTGATGAAGTTACATCATAGCTGTAAAACTTACACCTAAAATATGGCTTCAGATCCAGAAAAGACAAATAAGACTCAAACACACAAATATACTCAAAAACACACAAAGGGGAGGGATCCTGGCTACCTCTTATGCTATCCATAACCCCCTACCCAATGGATTGTTCCAGTATGCCCACTGAGGAGGATACCCAGAGGATTGGGGACAGGGAGGAGGGAATTGGGGATACCAACATAATCTTTGCTAATACAATGTATCTAACTTTGGACAATAAAGATTTCAATTAAAAATAAAGTAAGTAAATAAAATGAAAAAAATATTAACATTGACCGAAAGGTTAAAAGGAATCCTTAGGGGATGGAAAGACTGTATCTGTCATAATTGACTCTGTGAGGCTGCCTTGTATGGCCTCTGTTATAAAAGATGGAAGCCTCTGAGAATCACATACACCCTTTGTGGAAAGGGAAGTGTAATCCAATCTAGTCTCTGTATTGTGACATTATGAGTCTAAATCACAACCAGAGTCCTTTCTTATATTCAGATTTTCATAATCTAACCCTTGCAGGCTTGCAACACTGCCTTCCCAAAGTGAGCCCCAACGCTCTACCATATAACAAGAGAGCTGAGCTATGGAAGAGACCAGACATTTGCTAAGAAGTAGATACTGAGTCAGCTGCTAAGTTGACATTGCTCTTAAGGTAGAATTTTTTTTCAAAAATGGAAAAGAAGGATATGCGTTATAGGGTATATTATGTCCTTCCAATTTTTTTTGGTTGAAATTCTGATCCCTAACATCTCAAAATGTGACTGCATTTGGAGAAAGGGTATATAATGAGGTCATTAGTTAAAATGATGCCATTAAGGTAGGCTATAATCCACACACCTAATCTTTATAAAATGAATTCAAACACAGGCACTTATAGAAGGAGGATCACATGCAGATAAGTTGAAGAGGATCCAGGAGAAGAATCAGAACAAACTGGTAGCCAAGGTCTGAGTCTCTCTGACTCTTGCTTTAAGCTTCCCAGTCATGGTACTGATTCATGGTAGCCTCTGAAAGCTAATGCTGTGTGATTCTATGATGAAGTGGAAAAAATCTTAGAGAAAGAGTTAAGAGTACAGGAATAGGAGGAGGAAGCGGGAGTGGAAATACATACAGAGGGTGTGGTAGGTTGAGAAGTAGCAACAAAAGATATCCATATCCATCTGGCTGTTGTGGTGAACACCTGTAATTCTAGTTCAGGGCAGAGGCTGGAGGATCTCTCACTGAAGGTCACTGGGCTATGTAGCAAGACCCTAACCAAAAAAAAAATCCCAAAAACCAATTTCATATGAATACTACCTTATATGATAAAAGAAAAGATAAATTTTAATGCTCTTAAGAGAAAAAAATGAATCCCCCACTATCTGAGTGAATCCTAAACATAGTCACATATTTAACATTTAACAGAGGCAGTGATAATTCTGAAATGGACAGACAGGTGAGGAACATGGCTTTGATCACTTAGGCCACCTAAAGCTGGAAGCCACAAGAAAAGAATAAAGTTCTGCTATTCTAAGCCACCAAGTGTATGATAATTTTTTTCAATTTTAATGTTTATTTTATTTTAGTTTTTGGTATTAGCAGTTGGGTATATTTTTAGATGTTCCTGTGTGTGAGTGCATGTGTGGGGGTGTCATAGCACATACATGGAAGTTAAAGACAGTTTTCAGGTGTGGGTGTTCAACTTCCACTTTGTTTCAGGAAGGGGATTTTGTTTTGATTGTCCACTTCTGTATTGCCAGAGAAGCTGGTCAACGAGTTTCTGGGAAATTCTTCTGTCTCTGCCTCCTATCTCCATTGAGGTGCTGGAATTGTAGAGGCTGCTTTTGTTTTGTACATGGGGTCTGGAGTTCTCAACTCTGGTATTCAGGTTTGAGAAACAAGTGCTGTATCCACGCAGACGTCTCTACAATGTCATCCTTTCAGCAGCCACAGAAAGTAAGATGCACAGCTGTTAGGTGGATGGCTTCTTCCTTTTAAACATGGAACACAAAAGCAAGTATGCTCACACATTGGCTTAGAGATGGCCCTGATGCAGCTGCTACATAATTATAGATGAATGAATTTATAAATGGCTCAGGAACTGTTCTGATTTTTCTTCTCTGTATATAAACTTGACTGAATCTCAAATGTAGTAAAAAAAATGGGGATAAGGTTCAGGTTGAGTGGGAATGAGCTCTTGCTGTGTAAACATGAGGGCCTCAGAGCCCTAAATTTCATCCTCAGCCCACAAAAAGCTGGCTATGGCAATGTATGCCTGTAACCCCAGTCCCGGCGGGGGGGAGAGTAGACACCAGAGAATTTGTAGGACTTATTGGTCCGTTAATCTGATACATGCCAGCTCCCTGCTCAGTGGCAGACTCTGACTCAAAGAAATTAATTGGAAAATGACAGAAGAGGAAAACCAATGGTCTTCTCTGGCCTCTAACCTTGTGTGCATGGGGGGAGGGAAGACACATAACACATACATACAAACACACCCCACATAAAAACAAAAATTATGAATTTTTAAATATTTTCACCATTTCTACCAGTACAGTAAAGCTTTCTGTTTTTACATCTTTCAATATTTAGCTATAAACAATCAACAGTGAGGAAAATTGTTGGTAATGACATATACCAGGTATGCAAATTAATTCATCAATTGTTAGAAATTTCTAATTGCTTTTCCTGAGGTGGACCAACTTTCATAACAATATTTCTTCTTTGAAAGACTGACATTATAGAGTGCTCTTCATTGTGATATCTATTGCACAACACATTAAAGGCTAATGGATTTTCCTCGTGAATGTTTGAACATTTGTTATGATTGAATTCTGCTTCAGAAATTGTAATTATTTTGTGTTTCTAAAATTTTGTTTTGTCATCATACTTATTCTGGCAGGTATAAGGACATTTGGGTGATTCTTGTTAAAAGAAGTATTAATTAGCTTTGTAGCATAAGTTAACATTCTGTAAAATCCACTCACAAAATATTCACCCACTGAACTTTTTCATTCATGTAGTTGAGAAAGGAGACACCTGTGTTGTTTGTGATGTCTAATGCTTTTCTTTCAAGCAAATGACATGTACTAGAAAAGCTAGGGATATAGAGTCAAGTACTTCACTATTCCATGAAAAGCCATACTAACATATTTTATTTTGTTAACATACTTTATTCCTGACAATAACAGGTTTTTTTTGGCTAAGTTGATAAACCACCAGCACGACATGCAGCATATTTAGAAGGCATTAAAGTACTACTCTCTATACAATGAGTCTCAAAAGTTCAATATATTGACATCTTAAATAATGAATGCTATCAACATGTAGCTTGAAACCATGATTTAAACCACAAAGATTATTTTTCCTCCTGATGACATTTGAACAAAACACACATGCCAAATAATGGAGAGAGTCATTTACCATGATGTGTGTGTGTGTGTGTGTGAGAGAGAGAGAGAGAGACAGAGAGAGAGAGAGAGAGACTCACACGCACACGCGCGTGTGCTAGGCAGGGATTAGAGACTAGATAATGCACAAGTGACTACCTTAGCCCAAGGATTCTTGTCTTCTAATATCTTACATTCTTCACTTATTTTCCATTCTCTTAACCACCAACCTGCAACTCATTCTCTAAAATAACTGGGATTAGTGTCAAGGTCATTAATTTGTCACTAACCCATGCACATCATGGTGCCTTGATAAGGCACTACCTGCTACTATATGCATTAATCATAGCACTAAGCTTTTTTGTGAATTTATTTATATTCATATATGAAAAATATTAAAACTATAATTGTATGAAAATGTAATTTGTGTCCAACCATTATCAGCTCTAAAGAATATTTAAAATGTCCTATGGCTTTAGTATGGTAATGTCTATTCATTGGGCAAAGGAATGAAGTCAGACTTCTAACATTCTCCTGAAATAGCCTTGCCTACTCTTTCTTCAAATTACAGTCCCAGTTGCAGCCTACTTTTCTTATGTCTCTTTTCTGAAGGCTGGAATTCAACGACATGCCACTCTGTTACCATTCCAGAAATTTGCCAGGTTCCTTCCACGGTTCTGCCTATCCACACAGGATTGTGTGCCTTGATGAAATGCCTATTACCTTTCTTCACCCCTGGCAAAGTTGCTTCCTCTTGTTTTCCCTAACAGCTTTTATCTGCTCTTGCTTTGAACAACACCAAGGACCCGAGGACAGTTTGACTTTCTTACTTGATTTTTAAATTTTATTTCAACACTTTTACTTCTGAGTAGTCATAACTTTATCAAGGTTCTATCATTTTCTTTCCTCTGGGTTTCATCTTTCATCTATTTTTCATTATGGATCTGCTTCCTCACTTTTCAGAAGGACTCAATGGAAGTTCTTTTTGCAAAGACCTAGTTGAAGCACAGTGAGGATAATTTGCCCAAAATCAAGTCTACCAGAATGGCTAAACTTAATGCTGGAATGTTTCAAGAGTGAATGAGTTTGTTAAACACTTTTGGCAGAAGTAGAAGCAGCTACAATAATTTTTTTTTGAGGTAGGGTCTCACTCTCGCCCAGGGTGGCCTCTAACTCAGCGATTTTCCCAATTTGGCTTCCACAGTGCTGGGATTAAAGGCTTGTGCTACCATTACTGGCAGAGAGAAAGGAGAGAGAGACAGAGACAGAGACAGAGACAGAGACATGCCAGGGCTTCTAGCCACTGCAAAGGAACTCCAGATGCATGTGACACTTTGTGAATCTGGCTTTATGTGGTTACTGGAAAATGAACCTGGGTCATTAGGCCCTTTGCAGGTTAGTGCTTTAAAAGCTAAACCATCTCTCTAGCCTACCCAGCATGTGGTCTCTCCATTGAGGACTTGAGCCCTATCTCCTTTGTAATATATATATATATATATATATATATATATATATATATATATATATATCACTATACTAATGAGGATGGACCATTGCAATAATTTATAAACACAGTTTCATCAAGTAATACTGAATGAAATGACCATATTATATTGGAATGTTTTCACTCTGTAGTAAAATACAATAGCAATAGAAACATTTTAGGCAGGCTGAATAATGGCACTCTACACAAATGAACATCTGAATCTTCAGACCATTTGAAAGTTATCTCACAAGACAAAAGAGATTTGGCCATAAAGATATTTGGGATAGGAAGATTACCTTTGACTAGCTGAGCAACTTCACTGTCACATTGGTCCTTATAAAAGGGTTTGGGGGAAGTCACCATCCACAGAAAGTGAGCCACAGACTAGCATCATAAGCCTGCATGCAGCAAATGCCAGTTAGCTTCTAAAAGCTAAGAGGATCAAAGATCAGATTCCCCTGGAAACTCAAGGAGAAACCAACCTTGCTAACACCTTTATTCATAGTCAGAACCACAAGACTGGGGATTTCATTTGCTTTTAAGAATACTATTTATTGTGTATATGTATGAAAGTTATTGATAAAAAAGTTTACAAAATAAATAAAAATAAATTTCATTCCCTAAATTACAACAGTGAAAGTGTCCCATTAGCAATTATGAAGCAGCAACAACAAAAATACATAAGCGAATGCAAATGTCTTTATTTCATGCTTATTTTATGAGCAACTTGGCACTGTATAGAATTCTAGGTTGACAATTATTTTCTTCCAAACTTCAGGCTTCTCTTATATCAATATCTTTTGATTATTTTGTCTTGTGTATTTTCTTAATTCTTTCCTTGGTAGCTGCACTAGCATCTGTATAAACATTTCCTTAGTTGTTTCTTTACTGCTTTCCTGGCATTTTGTTCTTTTACATTTCCAAGACACTAATTTTCTGTTTAACTCATCGGCACAAAGCAAACAAATTTTAAAGGTAAATGTTACTGACTTAATTCAAATCAACAATACCAGCTGCAATAATAAATAGAATTTTCCCAACAACCAGAACCTAGCCCAGCCTTCTTGTTCAGCAGTAAAACAGTGTTCCTTTAAATTTTCCAATAGCGCAATCTACTAGCAACATTGGTCAGTCAGCTGAAAACAGGCCTTCAGATTTGAGACTATAGTGTTCTGATTTAACTTCATTCCTCAAAGATACTTTCAGTGATGATAGAACTCAAAACTAGAAGTCACCTTGTTTTGATACTTTGAGAGCAAATATCAATATCTTCCAACTTTATTCTTTTCATGGAAAAGTTACTGTTGAGTTTTATTATGATCTATATCAAATTGTCCTGTTTCCTTCGCCACAATTATACTATTGCTCAAGTTTTTTCTTGGTTCTTTGTTAACTTCACTACAGTGTAGCTTTTTGTATATATTTATTTGTTTGTTTGCAAACGAGAGAGAGAGAGAGAGAGAGAGAGAGAGAGAGAGAGAGAGAGTGAGTATGGGCATGCCAGGGCCTCCAGCCACTGTAAACAAACTCCAGAAGCATGCACTGCTCTTCATGTGGGTGCTGGGGAATTGAACCCAGGTTGTTAGGCTTTTCAGGCAAGCACCTTAACCATAGAGCCATTTCTCCAGCCCTGTGTAGCTGTTTTAAAAAGTTATCTTTTGGGTGTTTTTGATGTTGTGGATGTTGTGGCAGCTCTCGGTTCTTGTGTTTGTCTTTTTTATTTTTGGCTTGGATGTTTAAAATTTTATTATAATTTGTATTTTTCCATTCTTCTCATTGCTTCATCACTTATTCTGTCATTTATGAGGTGGCTCATCTACACTAATCCAAGTCCCATGAAGTGCCCACACATAAAGCACAAAATAGAGCCAGAAGAGCCTCCAATTTTAATTTGAACACATTGTCTTAATTCTGAATATTATATTTACAGTCACATAATAGAAAATGCAAATGAAACAAAAGGTCATTATTTGCATTTCCTTCTACTCTCCATCACCTATCTACTAAATTTGTGCTTTTTGGGGGGCAACATGATTTTTGTGTATCTTCACAGAGAGTCTGTGTCCATTTCCCCTTGTTGAGACAAAGCATACATTTTCATTTGCAAACTTTTGCACTTTTCTCTATTTGACAGCAGAGTAATCTCTGCAGCAGTTTAGGGATTTGCTTCATTCTTTTTTTATAGTTGCTGAGTAGTCAAAGGCATTGCCACACCCTAATTTATTTACCCTATAAAATATGGGTGAACAGGGCTGGAGAAATGGCTCAGTGGTTAAGAAACTTGCCTGCAAAGCCTGAGGACCTGGGTCCCATTTCCCAGTTCCCATGTAAATGCATATGAACAAGGTGGCACATACATCTGGAGTTCATTTGTAGTGGCAAGAGGCTGTTGTGTGCCCATTCTCTCTCTGTCTCTCTCTCTCCCTCTCTCCTCTTTCTCTCACTTTGTCTTAAATAAATAAATATATAAATGAAAAATATGGGTGGACATATAGGGTATTCCTAATCTCTTATTGTTTTCAAATTCTACTAATGTGAAAAATCTTGGTGGTAAAAGTTTAGGTCCAATCAGAGTTATATAGAGATATGCTAGCCTGAGGGACCCACATATCCTTGTGTCTATCTGAATGGCTCAGACATCTCATGCTCTGATTATTAGAAATAAGCTGCTGGGTCATTCTGGAATCCTGAAATGTGTCTTTATCACCACTTTCTCTCAGAGTTAGCCCAAAATTTCTTGGTGAGGGTATCTGAAGCTTCTCACCTACTTTTAAAAAAATTATTTGTTTGTAAGCAGAGAGTGACAGTGAGAAGAGAAAGAATGAGAATGGGCAACCCAGAGCTTCCAGTCACTGCAAGCAAACTCCAGATGCACGAGCCACTTTGTGCATCTGGCTATACGTGTGTACTGGGAAATTGAACCTGGGTTGTTTAGGCTTTGCAGGCAAGTGCCTCAACCAGTGAGCCATCTCTCCAGGCCTCCTGCCTACCTTTAAAATTTTATTCATTTTGGATGTAGCAGGATCCCTTGGTGTTGTTTGATGACACTCTGTGATTTATTCAGCAATAGGGTCTTACCTTAGGCCTAGGATAGGTATTCATTCATATGAAGGATGGGATCACCTATCATAAAATGCTGTGTATAATAAATAGCCTGTTAAATTTCTCACAGTGACCCCTCATTATCCAGAAATAAGGAAAAATTTAAGAATGTGGGGTACCTGAGGTGCTCTTTAATGCTGGTTTCATTGCTCAACAGTAGCTTGTACCTATGAAAGCTAGATTATATAGTTGGTTCAAAGGGACATTTTCTCAGGAAAAAATTCTCTTACTAGCAAGACTCAGATGACAAAGTCACTTGTTTTTTGTCTAGATCTAAGTTGGATAAAAATAATATGAGCATCAAACTGAATTTTGTATTCTTTTCAATGCAATCCAGTAGGTGGTAGAGGCTGGAGGATCTCAGGTTTAAGGCTAATCTTGACTATATAAAAAGAGCCTTCTTCAAGAAACAAAAACAGAAAAAAAAAACAGATTTAAAGAAGCAGAGTCAGGGCAGTAAGTAATTAGGACCCTGGAACAGAGGGACTTATAGGAAGCTGAGGTTGCAGGGACATCTATCACTCAAGGAAAAAAAAAGATAATGATGAAATGTTTAACTCAGACTCATCAAGGAGCTGAAAGATTCATGACTCAATTGTCTCAGCAACATATGAAATGAGAAGGAACTGAGAGTTTGATTGGCAGCTTGAGGACATGGTTAGAAGGAATTGGAACCAACCTAAATGCCCATTGCTAGATGATTGGATATAAAAAATATGGTACATATACACCATGGAATTCTACTCAGCAATTAGGGAAAATGACATAATGAAATTTAAAGAAAAATGGATTGACTTGGAACAGATTATACTCAGTGAACTCACACAAGAACAGAGAGACAAACACTATATATTCTCCCTCATCTGTGGCTTCTAACCAGGTTAAGCTCAAACTGTAAGTAAACATGACTAGTGATTCAGGAGACGAAAGGAATGGAAGGAAATGGAGGCTTGAGGGGAATTGACAGAGGGGGGAGATACACACTAAACTAAACTAACAATAATATATGACTCCATAGAATCCTTTCTTCTGTACAACAAGCCCCTGAGGTAGCTGGGGGCAACATAATGGGGGTGAGTGGAAGACTACCTCTAGTACAAATGATGCTGACCTTTGGCTCCCCAATCCAGTAAGTAGTTGCTGCCCACATGAGCTATTGATTGGAGTGACTTCCATGGTCTCTAAAATAAGAAAAACTTTTGTCACAGCCCTTGAATACCCACCTCACGCAAAAGCTAAGACACTATTGCTGAAGTTTCCACATATTGCTGTCACACAACACTGAGAGACTGCTGAATCCGGAAAAGATTCCAGCTCCCAGAAGGCTAGCCTGTATAATGCCAGAAGGTGTTGCATGAGCTACCAGGTAAACCAGACCAAAGATATTCTGAGAAATCAGGAGAAATCTTCAAGCTACATTGACCGATGACCTGAGAATGCAGAACACATTGCTATATGGCACAGACAAGCAAAACATGAAGTGCCCATCTGTGCAATAGTGGTGCTCAACCTAGGTGGGTAATCACCAGCTGGCTAATTGGCTATGAGATCCTCTCAGTGTCAGGGAACCCTTGACTGGTAGGGGACCCAAGGCAACCTTGAATGGGACCCAAGAACCCCATCTCCAAGGGGAAGTCCTCACTAACCATAGGTCTTCAGAAAGGCTATAGCCTTTAAATTCTCACCAAACTAGCAATATTTGTTTCAATTGACCAATAATGATCTCACTCTCCGCTGGAGATTCTGTTTGTATTTTTCAATAATCAATGAGAACTGTGGACAACTGAACTCTGCCAACTGGACCTGAGTTGATGGGGTCACCCAAGCAGGAGATGAACCACCTCAAACTCACCATTTAGAGCCCTAACATAACCTCTAAGAAAGTGATGTGATGAACAAAAGAGCTATTCACACTGTAAAGCAGATAACCTAGGGAAGGATAATGGAGAGAGGAAGCAAGGGTGTCCAAAATTGTTCAAAATACAAATTCAGAGACTCTTAAAAACCTAGTAACTACACAAAATTTAAACTCACCCACCATGACTCAGGAAAATTTGTGGAAGAGGTGATGGGAAGAATGTAAGAGCCATGGGGGGGGGGAGAATATCTCATGCATAAAAGGGAGTGTCATCCTGATTTCAATGATTTTTCTCTAATAACTTATGATAATGAGCATATTGTTTTGTTAACATATATAATTTTATTCCAATAAAAATGTTAAAAAATTTTCTTCAATTTTTACATGTGTAAATTGCCCTTCAAATTAAATTGTTTTTCCTTCTTTTGCAATTGTATGTGTATGTAGTTTGTTTGTGTATGCATGTTCATAAAGATGTGGGTGCACATGTATGGGGTTGTATGTACATGTATGTGTACATGCATGTAAAGACCAGAAGTCAATGTAAGGTGCCCTCCTTTGTCACTTTCCACCTTATTAATTGAGTGTCTCTCATTGAACCCAGAGCTACTCATTTTGGCTAGTCTAGCTGGCCAGTTTTCTCTGGGGATCTGCCTGTCTCTGCCTCCTGAGCACTTGAATTGCAGGTGTGTGCATTCATGCTGAGCATTTAAGTGTTTCTGCAGCTCTGAACTCAGGTCCTTACACTTGTGTACTGAATGGTTTACCAACTAAGCCCTCCCCCCAACATTTTTCTTTTTACCCCCTTTCTTTTACTGTACATAGTAATGTAAGACACATGAACAGCCATCTGACTTGAAAAATCAAATGGAATAGTCTGAAAGGAGCTAAGCACTATGCATGTCAATCAGGTTTTCCATGCCTTAGATTGCACATGTCCCTGCTCAGTCTGGATGACCAACATTGACAAGCAACATAGGAAATGCTGACATGAACTTAAGCCGTGTGCCTCCCCATCTTACCTGGTTGTGCTCCTGGCCCAGAATAATGTGAGATGCATAAAACATGGTGATGATACTGAAAGTCATATCTTAAAAGCAATGAATTGCTCCCAAGAATGTTGAAAGTAATAGATGGGCTTAGAGTGATAACATCTGTGAATGGTAAATGGTGTTGCGTGCACGTGTGTGTGTGTGTGTGTGTGTGTGTGTGTGTGTGTGTGTGTGTGTGTGTGTGTTCTAGGTCAACAGAGTTCACCGGTCCTGCTCCTAAGTCCCTTTGAGAAAATGTTTAAGAAATTTTAAAAAAATATTTTATTTATTCATTTTCCAAGCAGAGAGATACAGAGAGAGAGAGAGAGAGAGAGAGAG
>PVHP010042351.1:0-15013 GCA_004024765.1 Zapus hudsonius
TATCTATAGCTACAAATAAATTCTTTCCTCCCAAAAACTGTGCCTGGTTTGAAGATTCATCTCAGCAGCGTGTGGCTGACTACGACAGGTAGGGAAAAGGATGTTCTGAGAAAGGGGGTGTAAAATAACATGGAGTATGTTTCCGTTGACACAAATGTTTGATATTTCTTCAGCTCACATATCATTCAACCACGTTGAGTCTCCAGGATTACCATTTGGAAAAAAATGTTATCATTTGTTTTTCCCTACTACTGGACTAATAGAATCATAAGACCTGAAGAAAACTTGGCATGCTATTTTTACTAGACCCACACTGCATGAGGGGGAATAAGTAAATTCAAATTCATTATATGTTTTTTTCTTGCAGATGCTCATAACTATAAATGTACAACCCTTCACATTAACTCAACCAATTTTTTGATTCCTGGATGTTATATCCAATGTCTCCCCCTTCCTCTTTCAATACTTGTATCATATGCCATATTTTGTCCATAAAACTTGTTATATTTCCAAACTGTGTCATTTATTGCATAAATTTTCCATTGACAAGCTCTCTGTGTAGATATGAGTTCTGATATATGAGTCTATTTGTCTAATAGAAGTTGACCTTCTTAATAGGTACTCATTTTAAATATATTAAATTAGTAGAAAGAAGTTAGGATGTTAGGAAAAGAGTAACAAAAATCAAAATATTTTACATTGTACCTGGCTGCAGTACCTTCTGCTTTCACTTAAACCTATCTTGTATTTTTCAGTTTTAACAGATAAGGGTAAGAACACTACCACATCCTGCAACTACAATGTTTCTGAGCAATAATCTTAATCTGACCTCACTTCTTTTCAGAAGAAACGTGACTAGACGGCATTATGTGTTATTAGTTTCAAGTGTATGAAGTCTCACTGTTTAACATACTATTAAATAAAAATGAATTTAAACACAAGTTTTTTAAGGAAAGGAAAAGTCATTAAACAATGAAAATATTTCTAAGGGAAGATTTATAGAGAATAAATAGTGGTTGTGGGGACTAGACACACAGGACATCGCTCTCCATGTGATGCTCCAGTTACTTGAACTGTCAATGACATTCATGGTTAAGTTTTCCAGTTCTCAACTTTCTAAATTCTACACTTTAGCTTTTCAGAGTGAATGGCTTTACAAGACCTGGATTTCTTCAAAGGGATATTTGATAGGGTAATGGCATTTATTACAAAAACACGTTTTCTTAGACTATTCCAGTTGAAGCAATAAGTGGAAATTCCCCCCCTCCCCAACATATGTATTTATTAGTGGGTAAGAAGCAAGTCCAAGATTGAACATGGATGAAAGAACATGACTAAGCTCAATCACGTGAAGCAGAAATAAAATCATAAATCTGAGCAGTCATGTTTTCTCAACCACCAAGAGGTGGATTCTTCTCTTTGCTTTGCTCCCTATCCTCATTATTATGATGACAGGAATATGAACATACTGGAATGTTCTTCTAAGGACACAATTAGAAAGATGACAAAAAAACATATTTCCCTTCTGGAAAGGAAGAAAAATAAAGAGTTGACTATTGGTCGTTCATATATTGTATTTATTTTGTAAGAAAAAAAATCTGTAAAAATAGACATGGAGAAAATGAAATATAGTTCAATATTAAAAGGGAAGCAAACAAAAAACCAAGTCCTTTTATCTTTTTATAATTTCATAACTGATGAGTTTATGTATAGGATCAGAGAAGCAATAAGAAGAGCTACACATGTATACCATATTTTAAGAATCTCTAGGTTGATAACAATATTTCTTGGGTCATAGGATTGTCTATAGAGGATATGTAAGTGTCTGATTCACCTCAATGTGATACCCAGATGATATATCCATTGCTCACATGGAAGATTGTGATAGAGGCAGATTCACAGCAGGTTGTCTTTCTCGATACTGAGGTTGGTCGCATATTGACATGATGTCAATACACCTTGGGTTGGAAGGATGTCAATGAGTTGTGATCTGGTAGAGGTAGTAAGGGTCGAGGATGGACATCAGGAAGACAATAGAAAGGTGACTCTAATCTTTGCATACTTTACTATGCTCTGCTAAAGGAGGAGAAAATGTTCTCCTAAAGGTTAATTTCACTGGGTTTATGATTTGAAAGCAATTTCAAGGATTGCACGGTACACATTCACCATGGGTCATCTTTTCCACTGGCTCCTATGGATCACAATACCTACACTAAAATGGTGAACATAACTGAAACTTTAGGATTTCTCTCCCTTTGGTCTCAGAGTTATTTTGAAGTTTGGAAAAGATAGCACTCCATATGCAGTACTCTATAATGACATGCAGGAGGAATGCAGTAAAATGATGTTTGAGGAAATAAAATATTCTATTTTCCCAGTTTTGTCCTCACTAGCATGCATGATTTGTATTTCTAAGTTAATGTAATATGTTGATGGTGAGGCACTTGCTCTTTCAATAATAAAACAACATCAAGATTGTGAGGGGAGAGGCTGAAAAGTGAGGTTTCCTTACATTTTCTTTCAAGAGATAGGAAAATATGTATTTTAACAAGTACAGTGAAAAAGTATAGAAATTCCAAAATGAAGCATGTCAAATATATTTTGTTTGTTTGTTTGTGGCTAACCCCTTTCCTGATGGAGCCTACTCCAGTCATGTCCCACATCATTGATTGTCAATCAGTGTTCCTAACCCTCAGTCAATCACAGATCGATTTCCCAGTGTTTTTGTTACCCATATTTAACTTGTACTGATATTAAACTAGGATTTTTTTTTGTGCTTCAAATAAATGATTCTGTATGTACAAATATCATGAATGCATTTTAATATGTAAATTTATGTCATTTCTACAGCAAAGGAACCAGTACAACCTGCTGTAACACAGAGGGAAGATAGAAAACTCAATAGAATAAGTGAAGGAGCAGGATTTGAGTCTTAAGACTGAGGTTCAGGCCTCAGTGTTTAAGTTTTGAAAATTAGAGGGCTAAAACTAGTGATTAACTGTTAGGGAAACATTACCCATACTCTAGCTCAAAACTGAAGGCTGAAAAAAATACTGAAGTGTAACAAAAGTACTAGGGGATATAATATGATTCATGTTATCTCCTGTACTAGGTAATATATTTTGCAAAGAACTTACAGAGTTAATATGATTTGAATGATTTTGTTTCAGCACGTCTTTTTTATTCTATGTGAACAAAATGGTTGATGAACTCTATTGTACAAGTACAAAGCATTTTGTAAGAAGTAACTTTTACAAATGCTATTTCTAAATTGTTGTTCTTTACACTACAGGCATCAAGAAGATAATTTTAAAGCTAGAATAAAAATAACTGTTACTTCCAATGAAGTAAAAATTTATTCAAAATGAAGCTTAGTAAATTCCCACCATAGATGAAGGAGGGAGAAGGCAAACCTCTAAATATGCTTGCAATGTATTGAACAGGAACACAGGAGAAATTAGTGGGCAGAACAAAATGATCTCTAGGGACTCGCTCTTAAGTTTCCTGACCATAAGATCATATCCTTTTCTTAAAGATAAGAAACCTCAAACCTCAAGCCAATGAAACAAAGCTTAGACAATGGTCCCATAGGACTTACCTCCTGTTAGCATGAGGGCACATTTGCACATACAGTTGTCATTATCAGCGTCTTTAGTGCTGAAATCAGCACCGTGCAAGATGAGGCTGCTCTGTTTTCCTGCTGTCCCAGTGTGACCCTTTAAATATAACCTGAAGTTAAAGAGAAAGAAAGATCAGCCATTTGACAGAGTAACTGAGCCTACAAGACCATTTGCTGAGTGTTTAACCTTCTTAAAACCGTTCTCTCCTTTTTTGAATTCAGTTCTGCCACTGAATGAACCAGACAAAAGTCAAAAGATAAAGGAAAGTATGAGAGAGAGAGAGAGAGAGAGAGAGAGAGAGAGAGAGAGAGAGAGAGAAGCTTCAAAATACAAATAACTAAAATTCTCTATGGTTGAATGTTTAATGTTTATTTCTTTGTACATTAAAAAAACTAACATGTTTTCTGAAAATGCAGAATCCATAAAATGTTGTGCATTTCTTTCCAAACAAAATGTTCCTCTAAAATATCATTACAGCATCTTGCTCTTCATTAATATCTAATTCTACTCTGGCATGAAATATTTTTAATACTTTGTCTGAAACATTTTAATATGATATTCACATAATTAGGACTAATTGTCAAAGGCTTTTCTTTGGGCTAGGAACTCAGCTAAATAATTTTCAGTTGTTACTTTTCATGGTTTGTTTAGAGGAAGAATACCACATTTCTGCATTTGAATTAATTGTATAAATTGCAGAACATATATGGATATTTGCTTAGAACTCATACAAAAAGCAAAAGTGACCCCAAGCATGCAAGTACCACCTATATTGGTGACTCAAAAAGTCACTAGTGGCTGTGATAGAAGGTATCTAAGGCTTAACTGTGTTTATTGTTGTTTTATGGTTAAAGAAGTATTCTGCATGTCAGAATGAGTGTTCCATGGTGTTTGAGTTGGATAAGTGGTCACCCAATTCTTTTTTTTTTTGAGTCTTTTTTTTTCTTTAATGTTCATAATGAGTTACATTGTTTAGTGGGCCAACCATGAGTTGTTATCCCCAATTCCCCAATGCCTCCCTTCCCATCCCCAATCAGCTGGATATCCTCCTCCGTGGGCCATCTGGATCAGTCTTTGTGGTAGGGGACCATGGATAGCTCATTCTTCAGCAGGGCTCTCATGACCCAAGTGTGTTGTACTGAGGGTTGCCAAATCTCTGCTATTCTCCCCCACCACGGCTCTCACAATCTTTCCGCCCCCTCTTCCGCTCAGTTCCCTGAGTTGTGGTGGGTGAGTATTGAGGCTGCTATGGTGTTGTGAGCTTAGGGGTTTTTGTGTCGAGATTCGTTGGTTTCTGTCACACTGGCTTATCCTTTGTTGATTGAATGGCTATGGCTGTGGGTACCTTGTACATCCAATCATTCTCTGTGGGGTTCCATATGGATCCTCCCCCGTATGACTGTGGTGGCTCATCTCATGCCAGGATCTCAGTTTTCTGCCAGCAGTTGGTTGGTAGGGTTATATGGGCCACAACAATTCTTGATTGTTTTTTTCTGGGATCATCCAGGTAGTCACATAAGTGGGAGTTGGGTTTTTGTTTGCTTGTTTTGTTTTGTGCAATTCCTGTAGTGACTGGCTCTGTTTTTTTTTTTTTTTTTTTTTTTTTTTAAGTGCAAGGCACACACTTCGGTGCTTTTAGCTGGCTCTCTAGTCATCACTATCTGGTTCCTTGGTGTCCTGTGGGAAGCTGCCACCACTTCTTTGGCACTTCAGAATCATCAGTTTCTTAGCTCAAGAAAGAAAGAATTGGTTCAGTGCTTCAGGGCCACAGCATGACAGTTGAAAGGCAGGAAACTAATGGGCACAAGAGGAGTATTGATCCATGTTATTTGGTGGTCCAGAAATGCCTGAAAGGCCTCATGGTAGTTCTGGGCCCCAGTGAGGGCCCACAGTGTCATGGTGGTGGTGAAGAGAAGTGGGTATGAGCCTGTGTGGTGCTAGATGTCCCTTCTATAGTGTGGAGGGTGCTCTTATGGGGATCTCTCACTGATTCTATCTTATATGCGTGGAAGCAAGAAGCCAAGAAAATCACAACCAGTCTGGACAAAGACTATGTCAATCATGTCACACATTGTTCTAAGCATTTGAGAGTATGGGTGAACTATCTATCTATCTATCTATCTATCTATCTATCTATCTATCTATCAATCATCTATCTATCTATCATCTATCAATCTATTATCTATCTATCATCTATCTATCTATCTATCTATCTATCTATCTATCTATCTATCTATCATCTACCTATCTCTATCTCCCTCTCAAATAAGTAAATATATGAATAAAATAAAGTAAATAAAAAAGACACACACCTTTAAAGGTCACACACACCTTTAATCCCAGCGCTCCGGAGAAAGAGGTAGCAGGATCACCATGAGTTCAAGGACAGCCTGGGACTAGACCAGGCTAACCTGAGCTAGAGTGAGATCCCAATTCAAAAAATTAAATAAATAAATAAATAAATAAATAAATAAATAAATAAATAAATAAATAAATAAAAAGTATTCCAATCAGTTGTGTTCATTTCAATGGGTAGCAGGGTTTTTTTTTTTTGTTGTTGTTGTTAAGATATCACAAAGAACTTTTTATGCTGATCCATTAATGATGAGTTATTGCATTTGAACTTCTATTTTAAAACTCTGAGAGTCAGGCTAAATGACCCTACTGGTGCAAACATATACATATTAAAGTGCCAATTCATATTTGAGTCTAAGGCCAAGGCCCCTGGAAGTGGATATCACTACTGGAAAATAAAGTGTCAGATCACTAACAAGAGTCCTTAAGAAATGTTAGCTGCGTGAATTCACCATGTCTCAGACCTAAAGTTTTAATATGATCTTTTCCTCTGAGAAACACAAACACTAGTAAAACCCACAGAGACTTCCTTCAAGTCTCCATAATAGTCAAATTAGGAATATCATGGGGCCCACTCTCAATTTCACATAAAAGCCAAATTACAAGCAGAAAGTTGTTTGCTCGCTGAACAGAGAATCAGAGTCAGGGGGATAAGAGGAATGATTCCAACGTTGAAAAGCCAGGCACTCTGCTCTGCTGAGATCCCCTGCTTGGCTCGAGTTGGCAGATGTTTTAGGACGAGGTCTGGGATTGGGCTTCTTCTCTATGGTTTGTGAAGTTTATCCCTTTTTCTTTCTTAGGTAAAATCGGCTCTATCTTCCTTGTAGTAGCTTTAAGCTGACTAATGGGCAGACCCCTCAGGTCACAGTGATTCAAGAAGGTAGTTCAGTTGGCACTGACCAACTCGTATGTGCTGGGTGCAGTGTGTCAGAGCCCAGATGTGATCACTGCTGCCTGGGGCCTGGGGCAAGGCAGGAATGCAAGACCAGCTTTCCTGTGTCTCAGGGCCTCTGCAGACACTTGAAGGCTTCCTCAGTTGCTCCAAGCACAGCATGGGGAGCCTGTGCATGTGCCCTGTGCCACCTGGCCTTCCTCCATGACTCCTAGCACATATCCCGAGTCAGCTGACACACGAGGAAAGGTCTCAACCCTTTGGAAATGTATGAAAGCAAGAAATCCTCTTTGTTTGAGAACCTGAAGTCCCTCTATCTGGTCTCAGTGACTCCACCATGACCTTCACACCGGGAAAGCCTATTACCTAACCCTCCCCACCTGCCCAAAATATCCTTCTCAGCTTTGTCTCCCTGAACCAGACTTCAAGAATCTTCTCTTTACTATTTAATTTTTCTCCTTCCACAGGAGAGTTACAGGCTCAGCTTCATAATTTAGAATTGTTTCTTTGTGTAACCAAGGAAACACAAATGCATAATTAGAAATCTTAGAAAATAAAGGAAAGCAAAAGAAAAATCACAGAAATGGAATTTCTGGATCATACAGTAATTCTATCTTTAGTTTTTCAAAGAAAATCCATATTGTATTCCAAAATGATGATATTAATTCACATTGTCACTAAAAATGTACAAAGGTTCCCTGAAATCAACATGCCAGAAAGATAAATTTGCTCTTAGGTTCATTTCAGCACTATTCACAATAACCAAGATATTGAAGCAAACTCAAGTTAGATGGTTAACGGAATAAAGAAAATATGTTATTTACACAATGGAATACTATAAGGCATTTAAAATGGCAGAAATTTGGTCATTTGCAACAAATAACACAGTCCTGGAGAATATTATACTAAATAAGTCAGCCAAAGACTGACAGTATGATTCCACTTAGATCCTGCTTCTTCAAAAAAGTATCATAGAAACAGAGTAGATAGTTGGTTATTATAGGCTAACAGGAAGATAGGAAAAATAAAATGTTCATCAACGAATACCAAGTCTTTATTTCCCCCAAGAATGCACATCCATCAATCTAATAGTAATAGAACTGAAAAAAAAAGACCAAGCTTCACTTAAACTATTGAATTAAGTTTTAATGATCACTAAAAATTGTAAGATTTTATTACAGTTTACATGCTACAACATGACTACTGTTCGTAATCCAGTGTGTTTAATTCAAAGTAGCTGAAAACTAGATTTTGAACCCTCTCATCATGATACAAAAATGATGGCATGCTAGATGTGTTTATTAGCTTAAATACTTATTAAGTTAAATCTTTATTAGAGTAGATCAAAATATTACATTGTGTCATATAAATATACACCATTATTATTGTCAATAAAAAAACAAATTAAAGAAAAAGTAAAAGAACAGGAAGCTGGAACATGGCTCACTAGTTCAACCTGCTTGCTGGCAAAGCCTGCTAACCTGGGTTCAATTCTCTAGCCAACCCTTAAAGCTAGATGGATACTCATTTGCAGCAGTAAGAGACCCTGGTGTTCCCATAAACACACACACAAATAATTAAGAAATATATAAATATAATGCCTAATAAAAGTATTAAAAATTAATCCAAACTTTTCATATTTTAACTACCCTTGACATTATGTGTTTTTAGTCCTTTCATTATTTTCCTCCCCAAAGATTAACTAACTTTTATTTTTATGTATAAATACCCATAGCCCTACCTCATCTCTCTCTTTAAGATAATCATTGTCAGTTTTGTACTTTTCATTTTCCCTACTGTAGAAATACAAATTGAAATAAAATTGAAATTTTACCCATTCTATATGCAATCTTATGGCCATTTCTCCAAGGCATTATATATTCTTCTCCAATATCATTTGCAAGCTACTGTATGAATGTGTCACAATTTTTATGTGTTTGAGGGTGTCTTCATGCCTCTAAATATGTTTGCAGAAATATACATTAAGTTTAGAACAAAATCAACATTTTTTTCTGTCCTTTACCTTTGGGACCAGTGTCAATGTTCTGTGTAAGTTCTGTGAGTAGAGATTATTTTCCAGATCCATTCACTTGATCCATGGAAGTCAGTCTTTTGATTGACTGCAGGAGTCTTCCTACTTTGAGTCCCTTTCTTCTTTTCCTTCCCACTAAAATCCATGCTCCACATGGTTCAAGGCATCTACTCATGGTGCCTCTACCTCACACAATGTCTCTCACTTATTTCTCAAACACTTTGATAAAGTCCAAATTTCTTATAGTTTTTCACAATTAAATTCTAGTCCTTGTGTCCTATCTATCTTCTTCAATATCATGCACCCTCCCATCTCCTGGTGTTTCTTGCACACACACACACACACACACACACACACACACACACACACACAAACACACACACACCACACACGCATGCACACACACTGCTACAGCATCATTTGCTCACTCTAAAAAGATACATAAATATTTCATTAAGGTCCTACTCAAATTACATATGAATTACATATGAAAACAAGAAGCAGATGTGGAAGAGTCTTAAATGTGCAATGCAAGTACTGGGCATATATGTTGAATGATTTAAAGGAGATGAGACCACTTTCTTGAGGAAATGGATTTTTCCCTATACAAAACTGGGATGAGTTGGTAATTCACCTAGGTACTAATTTTCTCTTTTCTAGGTCCTTAGCATGTCACACAGGTACAGCTAATATACTGACACTAGACATTCCCTTTTGAACACTCTTTCCTTGTACTAGAATAACATATTTTCTCAATACAATTTTAAGAAATTTATGAATGAACACAACTGTGTTTTGTGTTGGTTCCTCGAGGATCCTGGAGGAAACTGTGGTTGGGAGTGATTCTCTGCCCTGGGACTCATTGTATCTCAACAATTAGCCATCACAGAGACACAGTTGTGACCAACGCCCATAGCTGACTATTTGATACAATTAAATGGAGGGCTGGTCACTCATTAATACCATTGATTTTTGTAATAAAAGAAGGAATGCTAGAGTTGATTCTCCCCCAGAACAAAGATTGATCTTTCTGATTGTGGTTCTAATTTTGGATGTACTAATGCATGATTAACTATTTATGGCTTTCTCTGTGCAGTAAGAGTTGTGGCTAGTTGACCTTCCCTGAAGAAATGAAGAATCAATAGAGAGAGTATCAGAAACCGGCTTTACATTTGACTGTGGGGAAAGGGAACTTGAGTGAATCATGAGGGAGAACTCTTCTACCAAAACAACACCATGGGAATCCCGTGTTTTACTACTGTGTTTAGCCAGTGCAGAAGCGCCGGCACAAAGGATGATGTGTTAGGAGATAAAAACAATATTTTCCTCTAGAGCAAAACACTTGGCTTATGGACAGAAATAAGAAAACTGGGGTGGGGGAACCCAACAACCAAAACAAAGAAAGAAATAAGCTTCAAAGGAAACAATCACATGTGATCAAAAAGGCAGTTAGAATGGAATCATGGTATTTATCTTCTTCTATGCATTTTTTATAACTGAGGAAAAGAACATTGATGTCCATAATGATAAAGCAGGTCAGCACATTGATTTTTTTTAATGAGTGTCTTACTGGGTAATGTGTCTGATGGCTGCACATTGAAATTAGTCATGGGTCTCTAGTCATGCTTGAAGAAACATGTAGTGACTCCTTTGAATTCATCATATTCCTCATGAATATAGGATAATAGTATATTCTTTATTGAAGAGTGGGTTTCCAAATATCCCTCTTTATCATATAATGGGTTTTATAACTTTCTTTTCTTTAAAATAAGCATCTCAGTCTCATCATTCCTGTTTTTTCCCTGTTTTAAAGTTTCCACATTCTTAACATTTTTATAATATCCACTGTATTCAGGGGTCAAAATCACTTTAAATTTCCAAACAGTATGAGTTATGCATATGACAAGTTGAAGTTGGGCCTTGACTTTCTGATACAGTAGACAGATTCTTATACATCTGAACTTGAAGGTCTTAGGCTCACAAGTTAAACATTGGGAGGGGGAGGATCCAAACTTTCTCACTGCCAGCATATGGGTGTGGTTTGTCTTCTCATAATTACTTGAAGAAAATGCAAAATGACCCCTTGGTTCTCTTTCAGAGCTTCATAGCAATGATTCAATCAAGACTTCAATGTGTGGCTCAGCAATGTCTCAGGCTTAACCATCTTGCAACACCCCTCCCAGTAATACCTGGATTAACCACCCTGCAGAGCCCATCCCAGTACCATCTCTGGTTTAACCAGCTTGAGTAACCCATTCCAAAGGAAGGACAGTATACCATCAACAAAGAAGGCTATCAGAGAATATGCTTTATCATCAAGCCTAAATCATACAGACACCATCTTTTGTGCAAAATAAAGAACATTTCTCAATAGTTTATATAGAGAGAAAGCCACATTTGTCTAACTTCTAGAAAGAAAGGCATTTGTCTGGCATATTATAAAGATGTGATAAGGAGTTCCACAAATGGTTAGCATTGTAGGGAAAGGAAAACCTGAAATTTAGCAGATTCTAAATGATTCAAAACATTCAATGGAAAACACTTAGCTTCCAATCTACTGTGGTGTGCATTTTTCAAGAAGGATATGAAACTCATAAGACAACTGTTTTGAGGTTATCCAGCATCAAGAAAAGAGAAGAAAGGAAAGTGATTCCATCAGGCGTTGGAATGTGTTGGATGCACTGAATGAAAAGCAGACAATACTCTTATTTAGAGATACTAACAATCTTAATATATTCTCATTTCCTTTTGTCCCATTAGCATTTGAAGTGGTGCTTCTTAACATTTTCACGAATTATCCTAAGTATATACTGCTCAATTAATTAAATCTACTATTCTAAAAATGTTTAAAAGCCTTGAGATATGGGAAGAACATACAACCATTTTAGCAGAGTTTGCTGATATAACTAAATATTTTGATATTTTTAAATTCTTTTCTGCATGTGTTCATGTGTTCACATGTGCAGGTTTTTATGTGGGGACACATGTGATTAGGGGGTACAGTGTGGCAGCCAGAGGTTTGCATCAGGTGTGGTTGGTTGTCCCTCTTATGTATTGAGATAGAGTCTCTCATTGTCATGGTTTGATCCAGTTGTCCCCCACAAACAAATGAATGTGTTCTGGGTAATTGATCCTCACCTGATGGCAATTTGGATTTTACAACCTCGATGGAGCTGTGTTTTTTGGGGCGGGCTTATGGGGTTAAAAGCCAGCTTCCCCTTGCCAATATTTGGCACACCTTCCTGCCTCTACTTCCAGTGCTGTGGTGGAGGTGATGTCCACCCCTCTGCTCATGCCATCGTTTTGCCTGCCAGGATGGAGTCTCCCCTTGATTCCATAAGCCAAATAAACCCATTCCTCCACAAGCCGCTTTTGTTTGGATTCTTTCTGCGCAGCAACTAGAAAGCTGACTGCAACACTCATTTATACCCAGAGGTCAATGATTCATCTGTTCTAGTCAGCCAGCTTGCAAAGCGAGAGCTATACCACTCAGCAATCTCCCAACCAACATTTTCTAATTCTTTTCACAATGACCCCTGCAATGTGACATTTTAGTCACTTATCTAGAATTATTCAAGTATATCTTCTCCTTATACATAAACAAAGATTTACTGAATTAATATCTTTTGATCTTCACAAATCCACAATGAATCCAGCTTCAAGTACAGCCCAAATGTGATTCAGGAAAACACTCTTTTTTTCCCATAGACTATCATCGCACAGATAAATTGCTTCTTTTTGTGAAGCATTTCACTTTTCCTAATATAGTATTATTAGTTATATATGTGCCTTATCTTCCTCACCAAGACTGAAAACGCTTAACAAGTCTTGTCAATATTTTAGTAATCTTTTCAAGCCCTATGTCCCATATATTAGAAGCAGTCCATAAATATTTATTGAGTCATTGTGAACTAAGAGTTCACACTGCTTACAATCCAAATTTTATTCATCTCAAGAGATGGTTTATATTCGACAGCATCTTGACTCTAATAATGAAATTATCTTTTAGAGTTCAAACCAAATAAATTATTTTCCTGATTTGAAATTGATCCAATATTAATGACCTAATGATCTGCTTGCATCATGTTTGGGCACTGCTTTGACAAGTATAGAATTATTCTGTGGCTGCCAACACAGAAAAGCTTAGAGAAATCACTCATGTAACACCCCACTAAAATAATACTGAAGAACAAATGAGAAATGAAACCCTCATCTAAATCTACCCAAGTATCCATTTTTATGGTTAACTTCCTCTGAAAAACAGGTATTTCATTTTTATTATATTTCAAATGCTATATATTCTTTATGAGAGAATAGAGGGTTTGTTTTCCAATGTTAAATATTAGAGCAGCCATCTTTGCTGGAAAAGGTTCACAGCATAATCTGCAATGGTCCTTCACATGTTGGAGATGCAGTCTGTTACAAAATACCCATAAGGAATCAGAGTCTTTAATTTAATTCCAAGAGCCTATCAACTCTTATGTGAGAAAATGATAATAAAATACATGAAGCAAAGTCAATGTACTGTGAAAGATTGAGTGAATATATATCCAAGAGAAACATTTTTATCTAAATGAACAGCATTCATAGATATGTCTATAAGTAGAAGCAAAAGTTCCAGAGAAAAGTAAGACGATTAAAATAATTGATAGCCTACAGCTTGGATAATTAAGAATTAAGCATATGGAAGTAATGTGTAGATACTTAATTTTTTTTAAAAGATCAAGATATAGGTGGTTCAGTATAAAATTATTATAAATGAAAGATCTGCAAATACAGTCATTACCTGCATTTTTCTGCTTTCATTCTTATCCCTCAAAACAGAAAACAAATAAGTGGATGCATAAGTAAGCAAAGAGTAAGGCTGTCCAATATGCTCCCAACTTGGAAAACAGAGAGTATAATGCAGTTTGGAGCTCAACTGTCCATGTTCACCGTGTAGCTTTTGTCCTTTCTGATTCTCAGTTGCCTCATTTTAAAATGCCTCTAACACTAGCAGTATCCTCAAGTAGCATCGTTGGAATAAATGAGGTAGCTTCTAGGAATCACAGCACGTAAAGTACTGGAATGCAATTTACAAAGAGGAACTCAACCTTCCCTAATGAATCCTCATAACATAAACAGTAGCTCAGTAAATATGAATCATGTGAGTGATTAAGTCTAAATTAAAGAAATATAAACAAATGTGACCTTGATGGAGTGAGGATGATGAAAATAATGAGATGGAGACATAGCTAATTAAGACATACATGCAGACAGCAAGATGGAGAAGCCAAAGATAAAATCAATCCATTTTCTCAAGTCTGTAAGGCCAATATTATTTTAAAGTTCTCATTTTAAATAGAGTAAGCAGAATTTTGAGTTCAAAGAACAAGCAGCCAAAGAGTAGCCTTTCTGACAGACTACCTAGTTTAAGAGTAACATTATTTGAAACCAGATGGCCTAAATAACAATCCTATAATTCAAATGTTTATCCCTTAATAAATCAAAGTTCCAATCTTTTGAAAACTGTGTCACTCTTGCTGTTTAATAAAGTGCTTTATTACCTGAATCCAGAACATGCTTGTGAGTTTTCATAAAATGCCTAGAAACCTTGCAAAGATCACAAATCCTATACATATTCATTCTCATGTCTGATTTCTGAAATTTTTATCACATCATCTCTTCCTTAACTGGTGGCAGTTGTTTTTATAGGGAATTGAGTCCCGTGGAATTACAAGATTTTGTGGCTATTAACCTAGCCACTATGAGTGTGCACCACATTACAAACACAGCATTTTTGTTTTTGTTTTGTAAGCCTCAGGCCTTGAGGTAGGTATGCTATTTGTCTTTAAATCTGTCTAGATGCTGGGCTAGTGTGAATAAAATGTTGAGGATTGTAATGGTTTTGGGATTTTACACTGTGGTTAAGACACAGGGAGTAACTGAAAACCCAGATCCAAACAAAGACAAGCATTAAACATTCCAGATTTGGACTGGAGAGATGGCTCAGCAGTTAAGGCACATGCCTACAAAGCAAATTGAACCAGGATACATTTCCCAATGCCCACATAAATCCAGATGTACAAAGTGGCACATGCATCTGGAGAATGCAGTGGCTGGAGGCCCTGACTC
>PVHP010042352.1:0-15007 GCA_004024765.1 Zapus hudsonius
CCTCAGCTTCCTTATCAATTCTGAGAGGAAAGAACAGTGACCTTCCTACAATCGCCATTATACACACTTGCAGTATTATGTATCCCTGCCAACACTTTTAATAGCTTTTGCTGTGGTCAAATTATAGACGCCATAGTGAGAGACTGTGGCTATAATAGTTTCTTTTTTTAAAGATACCACATACATTATCACTAGCCTCTTGTGTGGCATCTGCTTCATAGTAGTTTTTCAGCAAATATTTGAACAGTTGCTTTTCATTTCCCTGCGTTTTGTTGCTTTCCTTTATCTTTTATCTAGTTTGGGTCCTATTTTATTTATCTTGCATTGTTCCCTTTCTTTAATCCTCATTCACCATAATCTTATTCTCTGATGACTGTTACTGCTGAGTTGAAGATTTTGCAGGGCAGTGAATATGTCCTAATAACTAAAGGCTGATGCAGCATGCAGTGTCGTTAGCATTGAACAGCCTGTTGCTACTCTGTCTGAAGTCAAGCACCCCATTCATATCATAGCATCACGTGTCTGTTATATCTTCCTCTAACTGAAGACCAATACAGACCTCTGCAGCAGGGTGTTTTTCCATTTCATTTCTTTTGTTCTGCGTGTGCATCTGCTGACTCCATCCATCATTAGCATTTATAATTTAGCATCAGCTCCGGCACAGTGTGATGCCATCCATATCGCTGACAGATTTTCTTCTCCTGGTCTTGCGTCTTTAGCTGTCTGGTTTCCTGGATTTTGCTTACCCAAGCTTTTCCTTTGTCACCCTACCTGCCATTGTTACTATGTTTGTCTTTCTCCTTGGTCATTAATTTCCTGTGCCCGGTCTTCATCCCATTACAGGACTTGTTCCTGCTATTTTTACTTGTGACAATAATCTATTTTCATAACAGATGTCATTGTCAGAATATCTCCTTTATCCTATTACTGGAGTCATCTGTTAGTCTGGGGGTCTCTTCTGAACTTTTCTGTGGACACTAGCTAGTGTACTCCATTGTTTTAATCATATCGGGTATTTTGAAGTTTTATCTTCCAATGATGCATAATTGTGGCTCCTTTCTTACTTCTTGTCAATTATGAATAGGGTTGACTTGCTTTGTCTGTCAAGCTAGCATTTTCAGAAAGCTGGATCAATGGCATAACAGAATTGAATGCAAATTTGCCAATGTTTGCTCTAAACATGTGTGGGCTCAGAAAACTGAGCAGTGACATGTGCTTTGGGTCACGTGAGAAGAGAGTGGTCGTGCATCTGGGATTGAAAGCGCTCACATCATTTCCATTTTAACAGCACATTCTACCCGATGATAGCTGTTTTTTTTCTTTACAAAATTAGTATATTTTATTGGAAGCAAAATATTGATGGAAAGTATACTTCATCATTCGTATTCTTCAGTGATAGATTAATAAAATAAAGCAAAAGATTTTTTCTAAAGTGTTTGCTTACATAGTTTGCTAAGCCATGTTTAACAAAAAAATGAGGGCTGTGGAAATAGCACAGTGGTTAAAGGCACTTGCTTGCAAAGCCTAATGGCCTGGGTTTGATTCCCCCAAATCCATGTAAATCCAGACGCACAATGTGTCACATGTGTCTGGAGTTCATTTACAGTAGCAGGAGACCCTGGTTATTCTGTCTGTCTGTCTGTCTGTCTGCCCCTACCCCCCCCTCTCAAATAACAAAAACATTTTTTAAAAACCGAGGTCTGTTGAAATATGAAGGACAGAGCATAGCCAAATTACACAAATTTGCCTTGACAATAGTAAATATAACATTTGCCTCCTAGAAGTAACTATCAGATATTTAATATGAATTTTCAAATAACTTGAAATAATGTATAGGTGAGAACTTTGGCTTACCAAAAGATAGAAGAGACACATTGCTTGGGAGTTGTGACCCCTCTCACAGAGGAGTTAGGTACCTAATGAATTCTTCGGGTTCATATCTATTCCATAGTTTGTGGAAAGAAAAAGAAAGCAGACATATCTCCAATCTTAGGAATCCTGTGAGTGCGTGAAATGTTTTAGGCCGAACCAAATGTTTGGAACAAGATCTTTTGGGACCACATTCTCTTTCTGCCACCTGATTTTTTAAATTTTAAGTTTGTATTTTAGCTGTTTTCTTAGTAATGCAAGATTATGGGGTTCAGGAGGGGTCCCCCAGATTTATGGACCCTAGTTTTGGGTTCTGTCCTAATTTAATAAAGAATCAATAAAGATGAATCAAGAAGTTTAATTAGCGCTGGAGAGATGGCTTAGCGGTTAAGGCACTTGCCTCCAGTGCCTAAGGCCCAGGTTCAATTCTCCAGGACCCACATAAGCCAGACCCACAAGGAGGTGGCCCGGGTGTGCTCTCTCTCTCTCTCTCTCTCTCTCTCTCTCTCTTTCTGTGTGTGTGTGTATCTGTGCTTTAAAATGAATAAATAAAATATTTTTTAAAACAGAACTTGTTTCATTAAAAAAATAGAAGTTTAATTATGAAATAAGTTTATTTAGGGAGAAATCACAAATTGTGGGGTTTACTTAGGGGAGATTGGGATCCAGGAAGGGAAACTAGAGCAGAATCATAAACACATGGGAAGTAGAAATCAAACTTTCATATGGAAAATACTGCATGATCCATAAAATTAATTCAAGAAAATTTAAGTTTTGAGGAAAAACTGGAGTAGAGCCGGAAGCAAATGGAAAGTAGTGCATAAAGTTTATTTAAAAGAAACTGAAGCTTTTAAAGAGAAATTAGAGTAGAGCCACAAACATGTGGATAATAGAGCTATGTAGGGAGACTTAAAAGGAGCACACATGGCATTTTCTGAAAAGCATGTTAGCTATTGGTAACATACTTTACCTTAAAATTTTACACATACCTTGTTGGTCTAGGGGTTGAATATGATTTAAACATACTAATCACAATATCTTCCAGAAAGTGGACATTTTTTTCATATTAGTCTGATGCTATAATGAAATACTGAATAATGTTCTAGATTTTTTTTAAAAAAAAAAAAGTAGACATTCTCCTAAGAATTAACCAAGGAAAATCAGGTGAGTCACTGAGGGCAGTGCCAACATTGATCTAAATACCTCCCACTAGGCCTGACTTTTGAAAGTTTCACTCTTAGCATCATGACACTGGAGACCAAATTTATGATACACAGAGAGATAAGAGGACTGAGAATTATTAGTGATGAGTCATATTAGTGGTAGTGTGCTCCCTAGAAAGTTCTTCCTTCCTTGATAGAACAAATATATATATGATATATATATACATATCAAATGTATATATTTGATAGGTATGTATATGTATATACATGTATATCAAATGCCTCAAATATTCTAGGAACTAAGCAGGAGATGGGAATTCAATGACAATAACTGCAAACACTATTTCTCTTCCCAATAAATTTATAGATTAATGAGAACTAAAAAAGACTATATTCAAATACCTATAAATTAGGAATAAATTGATAAAAACTAAGAAAAGAAATTTACTTCTATGAGAAATAAAAGTTGGCTTTGAAGCAAATGTTGGAAGGTACACAATTATATTTTTTGCTTTAAATATTAGTTGCTGAAAAAGCATACTAAGTAGGGGAAAGGGGTTGATGTAGTTGAGAGTAAGATACTTCAGGAAGAAGAAGTACCCAGTCGAAGGCCCCAGGACACCAGAAGGGAACACAGAACAGTATGAGCTACTGGGATGTGTCTGACTGCCTCACTATATTTTATCTTTATTATAACAATGATGGTATTCAACTGAAGCATTTTATCAGGCGTTCAATAAGAAAAGATCCAAAACCCAATTTATTCCATGAGATACTTAATTTATTATGATCACACAGACTACAGCCACAGGACACCAGAATACTATACTGGAACCGAAGGAAAACTAGCTTCTTCCAGGCTAGCACTCATGCTTGGTTGGAAAATCTGTTTTATTTTATAAGTGGAAGAGTAAATGAAGGAGAGCCAAAATTCATTGATAAGACAAGAAGATAACCATGAGACTTTCCACTTCTATCACATCTGCCAGGGCCCAGGAGAAGTTACAGAGGAAATGATATCATGAATACTGCTCTAACTGCAAGTCTGACAACTAGCCCCAGGATAATGGTGACAGACACTTATTATTCTATGCAAACAGAATTCACAGGCTACAAAAAACACTAAATCAGACTTCCAATAGGCCTGTCATGGTTCAGGGAACTTTGTGGAAGAGGGGGCAGAAATATTGTAAGAGCTAAAGAGTAGGTAGAAATACCCTGAGACATTGTTTCCCACTACCCGATAGGGACTGACTGAGGCCTTCATGACCCCACAGTGACTACCATAATCTCACTGATGAACTCAGGAGGGTCCCAAGTGTAACAGAAGTTGGTAAGGGGATAATAGTGTCATAAATATATCTCAAAGGTCAAATCATAAAAAAAAAATTTTTGATATGTGTAGACGGAGAGAGGAGAGAAAGAGAGGAGAAGGAGACAGAGATAATGACAATATTCTTCCTAGATATTTTCCTTGCAGGGAAGATAGGTAAATTCACCAAATAAAAATATTTAAATAAAGCAAAGTGAATGACTGGTATCATTGAACAATATGGAATTTACATGTGTGCATTTCAGAGACTGTCATGGTGTCTTGCAACAAAATGCCAAGGAACTCTGCAAGAAATACTGGAACTCAGATTTGAGAATATTCTATCTATTGTATGTTAGGTATTATAGTGTTTTCACTGCACATACATAGTTTTCTGCTCTTATAGAAACACAAAGGTTTAACTACAGAAAACAAAGATTTATATTGCTTTCCTACTGTCATTCCTCTGCATGTAAATTTAAAAATAGTATTCCTCTGGGTTGCTTAGTGTTAGAATGTATGATTTAAAAAATTTCTATTTGAGTTGCTAACTTGAGATTTACTTAAAAATTCATTAAGTGAATTTTGGCTTGGGATTAGGATAGAATTTTCAATGGTTTCTGAAATGGGCCTAAACATATTTCTGCCATTTCATATTGCAAATTTATGGAAAGTGATATGATGAACATTGATGATTTAAAAATCACAATATTGTTGATCAATGGAGGGACAATGAAGATACTCTATATCCTGCCATATCAGGTAATCAGCAATGATTGAATTATTTATGTAAATATAAAGCACAACCATCTCATCAGTATGCACTTTTGCATTAATGTTTAATAAGTGGCGTGAATAGTTTAAGAACAAATGTCTATAATTTATTATCAGTAAATGTTATATATATTGAAATTATTTTATATATTGATACATCTAAGGTCATCAATAAAAATTATTCGGGTAAAAGGGGTTATGAGTGAGAAATCAGGTTAAGAAGCCTCAGGATAGATAAATACTTGGATGATTAGCCTGCATAAGTTAGCAAGTCACCCAGTGTGAAAAACAGACACAGAAACAAATAAAGCAGAGAATCCAGGCTTCTACCCTGTGTTTGCTTGCTTTGTGGGTTCAAGTGAAAAGTCAATGCTCTTTAAGCAGAAGCAGCTTTTAAGTGCCTATTTCAATATTAAGCTAATTACCATATCTATTACCTTACTTATTCCTCATTTTTATAGTGATAACGTTTAAAAATCTGTGTTATTTTGTCAAATTTGAACTATACACTATAATTAATTATATCTACATGGCATGGCTGTGCAATAGGCCTCAAAAATTTTATCCCTCCTCACTGGGATTTTGAAACTTCTGGTTAATTTCTCTCCATTTTCCCATACCCCTCTTGAACAAGTATCAATATTCTACTCTCTACTTCTCTAAATTTGATTTTTCTAGATTTTACATATATGTGAAAAGGAGATATTTTCTTTTCTATGCCTGTCTTATTTCACTCAGCACAATGTCTGAGATGGGTGATATTCATTGCCAACTTGATGGGCTCTAGAATTTCTAGGAGACAACTTCTGAGTGTGTCTGTAAGAAACAACTAGAATGGGTTAGTTGGGGTGGGAAAGAACATTCTAAATTTGGGAGGCACCATGCCATGGGCTTGAGTCTGGAGATGAATAAAAAGGAGGCAGTAAGCTGAGCACCAGCATTCATCACACTCTGCTTCCTGACCATGGATGTGATCTTACCAGCTGCCTCAACTCCTTCCACCATGACTTCTGTACCATGAACTATACAGTGAGCCAAAACTGTGAGCCAAAATAAACCCTTTCTTTTTTAAAATTGCTTTTGTCTGATATTTTTTGCAGCTATGAGGAAAAAAAAACTTTTAAAGAAAACAAGAAGTAGGGCTCTGATAAACCTTCTTTGAAAAACCTGACCACATGGTTTATAAACCTTTGAAACTGATTTGGGAAAGGTACATAGAAGAGTTTGGAACTTCAGGCTAGAAAAGCCCTAAAATTCTGTAAGTGGAACGTAACAGGCCCTTTCGGTGGATAGGAAAGGTGGACAGTGGAGACTTGGATCATGAAGTTTCCAAGGGGAACAAGGACTCTATTGGGAACTGGGCTAGAGCTCATTCCTATTATACTATATTCTTGAATCTAGCTTCATTCAGCCCTTGCTTGCTATGACAACTTGAATGAGGCTGAATTCAAACAAAATGCACCAGAAGCTGAGGAGATGACTCACTGAATAAAGGGCTTGCTATGCAAGCAGGAGAACCCTAGTTCTACTCTGGAAAACCCAAGTAAAATGCCAGGCATGTAGCACACAACTTTCATAGAAATGCTGGAGAGATAGAGACAGGGAATCCCAGGACTAACTGGCCAGATGGTCTAGATGAATTATTGAACTATAGGTTCAGGGAGATACCCTATCTCAAAGAAGATAGTGAGTGAGGAAGACCCCTTATATCTACCTTTGGTCTCAGATACATGTATGCATGTACACATGCAGCCAGACACATACACATTCAAAAAGCAATAGATTAATTTGTTTGATGGAAGAAATCTCTGGTGGGAGAATATTTTATCTGTTAGGGGGACTGCTTACTACTTGTAATGGTTAAACTTTGATTGTCAAGTTGACAGGATTTACAATCACCATGAAAATAAATCTTTGGACATGTCTGAAAGGGGTTTTCTCTATTCTGTAAATTGAGATGGGAGGCCCCACCCTAACTGGTAGAAGCAGGCATCATTTCACATGTTGGGTGTCCTAGACTGAATAAAATGAAGAAAGCAAGCTTAGTAAAGTATTTGTGGCTTTTCACTTCCTTACTGTAGACTGAATGTGACCAGCTCTCTCAAGCTATTGCCAATGTGTCTTTCCCGTCATGATGGATCGTAGCTGTGACTTGTAAGATGGAACATACCTTTCCTTTCTGAAGTTGGTTTTAGTCAAGTGTTTGGCCATAGCAATAAGAAAGTAGTACATTCCTCTTGTGTACAGTGAAGATAAGACAGAAGGGAGAATTTATAGTAGGGAAGAGTGTTGTCCTGAGAAATGGACAGGGCAATATAGCTGCAAAGATAATGGATAAGCATGTCTTAAAAGTTGCTTGTACTTTGAAGAAGTTGTCTAGCTATTTTGACTCACATAGAATTTACAGTTAACTGTAATATTTTACCTCTGTAAGTCCTGTTCAATTGTACTTCTGTTTGATAAGTTCCTTATTGGAAATGTTCCAAGATTTTGGCGATGAAACCTCACTTTTCCTTTGTTTGCTTGTTTGTTATTAGTCTCTTTAGCCCTGATAATTGGGTGAGACAGTCACTAGCCAGCTTCTGTGTACACAAATATAGCTTGTTTTAATATGGCCTAAATTTGAGTTTGTGGTCTTGGTGTTCATGGATTATGAGTAATGATTTACTACTTAAAACTGACTTGTTGTGGTTACCTTTTTAAAGAGTGTTGTGATCAGTATTTTTGACAGAAACAAAAATTGTTAAAAAAAGACTAAGAAATTACCTTAATAATCATTTAGTTGGAGCTTTTATTAAGATTTTAAGAGTAGATCTTTTTCCCCCACGAATGCCAAATGAGCATAACCATTGATAAGTACCTCTAACCATTGAACATTCTGATCTTTAACTTAGATATAACATCTTTTAGGGTACTGTTTACCCCCTTTACTATGTTTTATTAGCAAAGTAGAAAACATATAGCATTTATAGTAGTCAATGTCTCTAACCATTGAGCAACAGATGAGAAAAATGTTATCTTTTTTTCATTTGACTTAGTTTACTCAAATGATCATGGTCTTTAGTACCAAAAAGAAGATATTGGTCTCTTTATGTTATGATTTCCCTTACATTCATCATTAACCAGAGGGCCAGTCTGGTTTATGAGAAAGCATTGTGAAACATGGTTCTTTTGAATCTGTTTCCAAAACACTTCTTTTTTGGAGACAGAGTCAGATTGAGCACATTAATATCTTGTTTTTTATTTTATTGTTTAGTCCAAGATTGAGAATTAGCACATATAGTTGGCTTTTATATAACTGGCATCCAACACATATTTATCTATAGAATTTGGTTTCTCATCCTTTATAGGACTAAGAAAGTTGTATCAAATTGACTTAATTCCTTTAAGGTGTTCAGCTAGTGAGCAGAAGTTTCTTGACCCGTTGTTACTAAGATACTAAGAATGCAGGCTACATTACCACCTTATCTTTACTCAAGAATGCAGTCAGGTCTTGGGACTGTGGGTCTCAGAGCAGCCTGGAGGTTTTTTCCTTTAATTCAGAGTCGGGCAGGCAGGCAGGCAGGCAGGCAGGCAGGCAGGCAGGCAGGCAAGTGGAAGCCATAGTTTTCTGCCCTTGCTTAGGAAAAGTAAAAGATGCTGCTTAACCATCTGTCTTTTTAGATTACAGGTTTTCTGTACCCCTTGGGGGAGTCTTTTCTTTAGTTAGATCTTGTTGTTGAGTTACTGCATTTGTTTAACTTGAGAAAAGAAGACAAAAGAGAGGGAAAAAGGAAGAACCTCTGAAGAGAGGCTAATGAACCTCTAAAGGAGAGGCTAAGATAAAAGAAAGAAAAAAAGATCTGCCAGGCCTCAGAGTGTGAAGGCAAGACCCCGGATGCCCTTGGGGCCAGTTTCCCTTTTGTGGAGGGAGACTCGCCTTCCTCTGAGTGTCCCAGAGTACCTGCTATCCAGCCTATGGATGACCCCATGTTTAGACACCAACTGTTGCCCTTGCATTACTTGGGGGTTCATTGTACACTAACATTGTTCATCCACGCAGCTGGGTGGAAAGTGTCTTGGAACAGCTGTGAGTTTATGGGCATAGCCACCCAGGAGATTCTTGCAGTGAAGAGCTCCTTTATTAGATTGGGGAGGGTTGCTTTTATTTAGAATGAAAAGGAGAGGCAGGGCATAAGCAAGGGGATTGGCGAGGGCAGGGTGGTCTGTGGATGTTTCATGAAAAGATTGTTAGGGGCCAGCTGCATAGATAATCTAGAGGGATTTTTGTTGCCTGGTCCTTGTGATCAGCCTATAGCTGAATTATGTGAACTCCAGTAAACTCAGGACTTGAAGTGTCTGGACTTATCAGGGTTTGCTGGGGCCCAACAGGTGGCTGGATTTTAGGGAGGGAAGAAGACTGCCAAACTCCTGCTAGTCTCAGGATAAGATTATTGGGGTTTCAGGCCAGTCTCTAATTTCCTTTAACCCTAGGTCCTCCATGATTCTCAGCAGGATCCACAAATCTCTGAATTTTTTTTGTCTCCTGTCCTGCTTATTGAAATGCTGCCCATTTGTGTTTAGAAACTCTGTGATTGCATGACCCTTTGTTCCTCTAGTCTTACAGAGTGGAAATATTTGAGGAACCTCATAGGACGTACACAGTGCCCCTTTTTTCTTGCATTGTGAAGAAACTTAATTGGTCATTTGCATATACATAGAGGTAATTCCCAAACTGTCTTGATCCCCCTCACATTTCCACAAATGTGCAGAGAGAAAAGTTAATACTTCAGACCCAAGAAAGCAACTCCAATTACATTACTACAAGCACATCAGTCTGGACCATACACAATTCCTTCAACTAGAACAGAAACTTGTAACTTTCACAAAAGGTGTTGAAAAGACTTTAAAATGGGAAACAGAAATTCAAGTAAGGAGAAATATTAGGTGAAAAATAACCATTTGATGCCGTTTTAAAAGCTTGATAATTATGGTAATTCATCTTGAAAATGGGGAATGTTTGATATTCCTATTTTATTCTGTCTTATATTATAAATCTTAGGCAGTAGAACTAAATATCCTGAATGGGTAGCTGATTTTAATTGAAATTTCAAAGCATCTAACAAAAGAAAATTATGGAACTGCTAGTTGACTAGAAGTTAGTTAGACAGTTCTGGAAACGGTATCAAACTCTAGAAAAGATCTGTGGAAGAATAGGATTTTAGTAACAACTTTAGAGATTGTCTCAGAACTAACGATGAATTGTGAGGATTCTGACTTATTTACACTACCTACTCACATGTTTTTCTCCAGAATTTTTTCTTTATCATCCTGTTCTCTTCTCTCTCTAGTAATATACAAGCACAGCAAAATTCTATTTCAAAGGAAAAGATTGTCATGGCTTTGATTTCAAGATAGAATCTAGAGGGAAAAGAGATCCTGATAGTTTGTATACTTTGGATAGAAACTGGGCTGAAATCTTTTATTATGTTGTTTCCTGATTATTCTCACAATACTCTGGCATTTGCTAAATGATTTCAGATCACTCTACTGACCTACAAACCAGAATTTCCTGATTTTTTTATTAATTAGTAAAAATTTCCATTTGTAAGGGTATTGTCATCTTTGTTGATTAACTCTTAAATCAGGAGAAGGTATGAACTTACATGTGTACAATAAGCTTCAATTTTTTGACCATTTCTCCCTTTAGCCCTACTCAATGTTTAAGCTAATCTGTGTTTTGAGAGGCAAAATTTCTGCTTTGACTTCCTGAGATCATTGTCACTTAAGGTGATTTTTTTTTAGTTTTTTTTTTATTTTGGAACTCTCCTTTCATGATGAGTACTTATTTCATGTATTTTTTTATATGCTATTTTGTCTGTTGCTGTATTAGTTTGTATCGATGATATGATACTTTTGTTCTGTATGTATATTTGTGTGTGACTATGATATATTTCTATCTGGTATACATAAATATGTATATATATATATATAAATTGATATTGTTTCTAGGAAAATGTGATTTACATTTGCTGTCTCAAGCCAAGCCCATCCTAGCATGAGTTAAATATCCAATTGAGTTAGCTTTGGACTAAAGAAAATAATGCAAAATAATTTCAATATCTAAACAATGAGGTTAAGACTTACTTAAGACATATAACCTCAATAACAGGAAGTTTTAGAATATACCAAAATAAACAGGCAATCTTAACTTATTTCATTCTGTGATAAGTTTACATTCAATATTACTTTTTAAATTGATATATTTGGCTTTCTCTGTTACTTTATCATGACTAAGATTTCAAATGAAAGTTTATAATATCTTTTCTTAGGATAATATGTTTCTGTACATTTTCTGTAGACATGCTGTTTTTTACATTCTCACCAAAAAGATTTTTTTAAAAAGGCTTTTAAATAAGTGTTCAATTAAATATAATTCATCCTTTTAATATTTAGAATTTAAAATATCTATAAAAATCAGTTAATTTAAATTTGTTAGTAAGAGAAAGTAGAAAATCCAGCAATATTGGAAACACATTTTGCCTGTGTTAAAATGGTTCAATATTTAATATACAATGTCAGTGTCTTATGTGTTTCAGATACAGTTTTATGGGTTTTCATTAAAATAATTTTATTAAGAAAATGATTGCTCTATGTTCATAATTTTTGTAAGAAAAAGAAAGTTAAAGATACCATCAAGTGTAAGGAAAATATATAGCAATAAAGTTATACTTTTGGTAAAAATGATCAAAAGAAAAGCGATTTTTGAAGAAAGAATTTATATAATAAGATTTTGTCTAATAATAAAAGGGCTCATAATATTAATATGAGAAAACCATAACATTAATGTGTGTCCTACCAAGCTTAGTATAATATAAAACTTCATATGATAAATATAGCATTGTTTGATTTAATTAGAGATTATTACAATTCTTTAATTGAAAAATACAACTTAACTTTTTAATGAAAATATTGCTTTACATTTATAGAGATGGCTGTGAGAACATGAATTTTATGTTTTATCGCATTATTGTTGATGCCATCTGAAACCTAGTGATTGGATTTTAGCCATGAAAATATATCTATAGAAGTGCATGTTAACAATAAGTTTGTAAGTTTCTACTGAACTGAAGCTTTCCTTGCTGGAAAGCCACTATGTTAGCAATGGAATGCCTTGGCGCATTCCTCCTGAATTGTAGTGATTTGGAGCTGATTCATTTTAGTAGACAAATATTTACATTTTTTTAAATAAAATTTGAGCTATTATAAAAATTTTCATTGTACCTAAGATTTTAAATCCTCTAGGTTGGTTGAATAGACAGTAGCACTGAAAAAAAAGTTAGTAAAATTGACTGAAGCTTTTGGTTGCATAGTCAAATACCCATTAATTCTTCTTTTTTTTATTTTTTCTTTTTATTGTCCATAATGAGTTACATTATTTAGTGGGCAAACAATGAGTTGTTATCCCCGATTCCCCGATGCCCCTCCCCCATCCCCAATTAGCTGGATAACCTCCTCCATGGATCGACTGGGTCAGTCCTTGTGACAAGGGACCATGGATAGCCTAGTATTCATCCAGGTTCTCCTGGCCCTAGTATGTTGTTACTGAGGGGTGCCATGCCTCTGGATAGTTTCCCCCACCATGGCTCTCATAATCTTTCTGCCCCCCTTCTGCTCAGTTCCTGAGTCATGGTGGATGAGTATTAAGGCTGCTTTAATGTTGTGAGTTTAGGGGTCTTTGTGTCGAAAATCGTTGGTTTCTGTCACCCTGGATTATACTGTGTTGATTGAATGGCTGTGGCTGTGGGTCCCTTGTTCATCCCGTCATTCTCTGCGGGGTTCCCAATGGATCCTCCACGATATGACTGTGGTGGCTTCTCTCTTGCCAGGATCCTCTAAATCAAAGATCTACCCCTTTTGTAAAACATCAACTGCCTTTTAAAATAAACATTGAGTGTCCTATAAAAATCAACAAGAAGTTGTATGAGCCATCTCTGTTAAAAGGGCACACTACTCATATATAAGGGACTTTTAATGAAAACTAAAATTTCAGGTTTTTAAAATGACTTTCCTTAGTGATCTTCCTTGAGATAAGAATTGAATTAATGAGATCCAAAGGCAGGTGATTTTGTCAATAGGAAAGGATATCATATCAAAGAGTCCCATGCCTGGAAGGAAATGACCTTATGAGATATTTCCTACCACCTCTTGTTCTTAAAGTCTTCTGGGGATAAACTCATTCATATCTTACCTTAATTTGTGCTAGCTCCTTCTGAGGACATGTATGTTAATACCTCAGTAAAGCTAGGTCATACTCATCTTCAACTTAATGTCAATAGAGAATCCTATTAACTAAGTTCAAAACCTATCTGACAATATTTTTTATTAACTCTTTTATAACATCTTAAATCTTTTAATCATTTTCCCTTATATTTGAAATTTGCTTTCATATGTTTTCTGAAATGGAAGGAATAATGCTTATCTTCATTACAATGAACTATGAATGAAGGTGATGACATCATATCCTCTTCTTAATCAGATTTCTTAACCTGTTTGCTTAACCCAACCTCCTACTTTTCTTGAGTCAACTCTTCATTTCATTAAGTTTCAAAATTCTCTATCTTCAGAAAATAATTCTCTCATTATTCAGTATGATTGGATTTTTTTAAAATGAGTTTTTAGATTGGCAGAGATATGTTTTAAATCATCCAAAAAGAATTTCATTTTGAGATACTCTATTTTTGGTCCAAGGTCCTAGAACCAAATAATGAAATTTTTTGCTGAAAAAAAAAGAGAAAAATCTTAAGTGACTCTAACACAATGCACTATTTTAATACCATTACTATTGGCAATGTTAAAATAAAATTTTTGACATAATAGTCAATCTGTTATAGCTCCCAACATTTCTTATGAGGGTGTAACCCATACTGATGACCATCTGTCTTATAAGTGTGCTACATATCCCACAGTATGAAATGTAATCATACTTCACAATCATAGTCTCTCAATGTACAGGAATTACTTGATATTCAAATTCAAGGTGGTCTACCTATTACAAGGCTGGGAGATTCTGGTAATCACTATGGCATACTCAAACTTCTACCTGAGGGTAAGTTACACTCTATTGACTCTTGTTAGGACGCCCAAAGATTTTAGTTTGGCTCTTTTTATCCAGATGGTCCAAAGTCAATCATTCTCCAATGATATTTACATTTGTTGTGTTTCTATAAAAACTACCCAGAGAACCGAAATAGACATCAGTTAAGGTATTGAACTGGGAATATTTAGACAAGCTAAATTTGCTAAATTCATAAGGCAAAATATACCTTAGAAAAGAATTCATATTTAAAAATGGAATATATAGAATGTTATTTCAAAATAAAAGGTAATTTAACATAAGAAGCTCTACCTTAAGAATCTATGTTTCAGATTAAATGAGATTTCAATGTATACCATTTTACATTTAGCCAGGATTAGAAACATACTAAGTAATACTTGTATTTTTTTCAATGAGAAGTAGAGGAACAATATTACAAAATGACTCCTATTTGTAGCACATTTTTCTTCTGATTGTGAAAGAAGAATGAGAATTGATTTTACCACAAAAATTTATAAAATTCATTGATTTTTTTCACAAGTCTAGCTTCTTGTTTTATCCTTGTCACTAATATTATTTAGTACATGGGAAAAGGACAATTTCAAAAAGAAATAAAAAATGTTATTCTATTGTTTATCTGTTTTTATTTTAATGTATTTATCCAGTTGAATCCCAAAACTGGAATATAATATTGTGCCAAAATAACCGAAAATATTACAACATTAGTCAAAAATAAAATCTATAATAATTTGGACAGTAAAGATCAATCTTTTCTAAAATTAGAACTAGCCACTGCTCATGGGTCATAGAATC
>PVHP010042353.1:0-15025 GCA_004024765.1 Zapus hudsonius
CTCTGTGTCTCTCCTATCTCTCTCTGCTTGAAAGTCAATAAATAAATAAATATTAACAACTAATATATGAGCCCATTATGTTCTTTTCTTAAAAACTAATTTATTTATTATTTTATTTATTTATTTATTTTGTTTTTCCAGGTAGGATCTCACTCTAGCCCATGCTGACCAGTAATTTACTATGTAGTCTCAGGGTGGCCTTGAACTCATGGTCACCCTCCTACCTCTGCCTTCCAAGTGCTGGAATTAAAGGAGTGCACCACCACGCCTGGCTTACACTTATTTATTTTTGATAATCAGATATACTGTATGAGCAAGTCTTGTGATGGTACCACCATTTCCCTCTTCCCTGTCCCCTAGCCACTATGGGAATGCTTAACCAGTCCATGGGTTAGCGGGTTATGAATTGTACAAGAAGTAGCCAGTTTTTTTCTTTCTGTGTTGTTGTTGAGGGGAGGCATTGTCTCTGGATATTCTCCCCCATCATGGCTCTTACAATCTTTCCTCCCCTCTTCCACAAACTTCCCTGAGTCTTGGTGGGTGAATTTTAAGTCTGCTATACTGTTGAGATCTTAAAAGTATCTGGATTTCTCCTTTGGATTGTGTTGTGTGTCCTCGGTGTCTGTCTCCATTACCCTTTCATAGGTTATCTGACTTGCTGTAGAGGCAGCTCTCTCGCTCATGTCACCACTTCCTCAAAGGTTTCCTTTGGGCCCCAGATGATGACTTAGGAGTGGTTCATCTCCTGCCTCGGTGTCAACCATCATCCCATGTCCTCTTGGTAGAATTGGGTTGTCCACAGTTCTCACTGCCTTCTGAAAAATACAAACAGAAGCTCCAATAGAGAGTGAGACATTATGTTCTTTTTGTTATTTATTTATTAATTTATTTCCGTGTGTGTGTGTGTGTGTGTCTGTGTGTGTGTGTGTGTCTGTGTGTATGTGTGTGTGTGTCATGGTGGATTAGTTTTAAGTCTGCTATACTGTTGAGATCTTAAAAGTTTCTGGATTTCTCCTTTGGATTGTGTTGGGTGTCCTCAGTGTCTGTCTCCATTAGGCTTTCATAGTTTATCTGACTTTCTGTGGAGGCAGCTCTCTGGCTCATCTCACCACTTCCTCAAAGGTATCTTTTGGGCCCCAGATGATAAGTGAGGAGTGGTTCATCTCCTGTCTGGGCGTCAACCATCATCCCTTGTCCTGATGCTGGAGGGGAGGCCTGAAGGGAGGACATCCGCAGGGGCTTCCTCCTGAAGCTTCACCCCTTTCCATGCAGGAGCTCACACCTAGAACCTTGCCCCCCACTCCAGCCTAGCTCCCCCTAGGTCTGTCTCCTCAATTTCAGCTCCTCCTGGCATTCCCAAACAGCATTCCCAACTCACTGACCCCCTCGTTGCAGTTTAAGGAGCCAGGCTTTTGCCATTTGTTTCTCCAGGTATTGGACTTACTCCCCCCCCACAGTTAGGGTCTCATTCTAGCCCAGGTTGACCTGGAATTCACTGTAGTCTCAGTGTGGCTTTGAACTCACAGAGATCCTCCTACCTCTGCTTCCTGAGTGCTGGGACTAAAGGTGTGCACCACCACGCCTGGCAGAAGATGGCTCTTTGTAGGGATTTATTTTCTGTTTGGGAACAATACCCAGAGGAAAGTAGAGAGGCCGTGCACCCCCTGTCTTGCCCTCTCCTTTTGTCTTCTGTAGACACCTGATGGGCTGCTTCTGGGCTGAACCACCCTTTGAGAATTCCCCCAGTGATGCATCCTCAGCCCGGCCTCCATGCCTTCCTCTGCACCAGGTGTCCACTTGGTGTCCAGTGGGTCTTCTCTCTCCTAGAGAGTAGCCTGAGCTGTGGGGTGCAGTGGTCGTCCTGGGTGTCCTTTGGCTGGAAGAGCCCTATCTGAGGGGCAGGACCTTTCACAGGTCTGTAGTGAGCATGGAGGACCAGCATGGCTTCCACACTGGTGTCTGTTCCTTTGTACACAGTGTGCAGAATTGTGACTGCTGGGCCATGTTGTTCAGTTTAGTGCTTTTCCTTTCTTTTTATTTTTTTCTTTCCTTTTTTTTTCTTTTGTTTGGTTTTCTGAGGGTCTGGATCTAGTCCAGGCTGACCTGGAATTCACTATAGTCTCAGACTGGCCTTGAAATCACATTGATCCTCCTACCTCTGCCTTCGTGGTACAGGGATTAAAGGCCTGTGCCACCATGCCTGGCTCTGTTTAGTGTTCTGAAGAATGTGCAAACAGTTTTAAAAACATCTGTACCAAATTGATATTTTTACCGAGGAAAGCCTTTCTGCTCTCTATCCCCATGGTCCCTGGAACACCTTCTCCTTCTAGTTGCCTTGGTACTTGCTTGCTGATATTCAATCCATAATGCAAATTGTTAAAATGCAGCCTGTCGTGTGGCCATTGGCAGAATAAGCTAAGAACCTCTTTATGGAGTCAACAGCAATTTGTAGTCTTTCTTTTGTTCGTTTGTTTTGAGTTGGAGCCTCACTCTAGCACAGTCTGACCTGCAACTCACTCTGTAGCCTACGATGACCTCATACTCATGGTGATCATCCTACCTCTCTGCCTCTTGAGTGCTGGGATTTTGAGCATCTGAGATTTTTTTTTTAAATTTGGTTTTTCAGATAGAGTCTTGACCCGGAATTCACTATGTAGTCTGAGGCTGGCCTTGAACTCACAGCGATCCCCTTGAGTCTCCTGAATGCTGGAATTAAAGGTGTGTGCCACCAAGCCTGGCTTGTTTTCTTTTTGAGGCAGAATCTCATATGATCAGGGGTGGCCTTGAACTTACTCTATAAACTGAGGGTGACTTGGAGCTCCTGATACTCCTGACTCTATTTCCTGACTGCACCACCACGACTAGTTTATGAAGTATTGGGGGTGGAACCCAGGGCTTTGTGCATGCTCGACGAGCATCTGTCATCAGAGCTACAAACCCCATATTTCTCCTTTATAAAAATATTGTATCTATTTTTGAGAGAGAGGGAGAGAGGCAGAGAAAGACAGAGAATGGCTGGGCCAGGGCCTCTGGCCACTACAAATGAACTCCAGATGCATGTGTCACCTTGTACATCTGGCTTTGCCTGGATACTGGGGAATCATAATTAAACCTGGGTCCTTAGGCTTTGCAGGCAAGTGACTTAACTGCTGAGCTCTCTCTTTCTGGCCCCTGGTTTTATTTTTATTTATTTTTATTTATTTATTTATTTTTGCCTTCTGAGAAGTTCTTTAGTTTTATATCCTGTGGTTTTAAGATAACAGATTTACTTGCTAGAAAGGAAATTTGCTAAGGTAAGCAGAGCCATAAGTTTGCTAGGAAGGAATTTTGCCAAGATAAACAGAGAAAAGGCCTTTGATTAAGATTCAACTTCTTTAACTATCTTTGGGTAAGGGTGACTGCATTCCTTTATCTACCTCTGCTCATATGTGGAGGAAACTTGTCATGTAGGCATTCTTGATTCGGGGTGCTGGGCACTTGATCACACATACAGGGGCAGTTTAGGCATGACAGTGATCTCCGACTTAAGAATTTCCCAGAGCAAGACAAATCCATCAGTCCTCCAGGCGAATATTTGTGTGGCCACCATAAGTACACTGGTCCTTTCTTTCCTGGACTGATATTTTTTTCTGTGACTTTCAAACAGTACATTCCTAAAGGCAGAGGACTCACTTTCTAAGAATACTCCAATCCCTATATGAAAGGACCCCAGGACCCTTCTGTTTTTCAGCACGAGCTGGCATAATCTTTCTCTACTTAGGGAAGAATTGAATCAAACTTTTGAAACAACTTAGAGCTGGTTCCTGTTTCGTCTTCCCCCCAGACCAGAGGAAGAAGGCACTTCCTCAGCTGTGTTGAAGGGGCCTAAGGCCCATCACAACACTTTTCCTTGTAATGAGCCATCCTCAGCCCTTGACATGTCTTCTCCCCCAGCTCTCATTCAGGCAGTAACCTGGCACAAATGCCAACCTTTTGCCAAGAAGCCCAGTGGAAGAAGACCAGACTCTCCAGGTGGAAAGTGGTTAAAGACACTGTCTCCACCCAGGGACACCACAACTGGAAAGAGGATTTAAGTTATGGAGAAACTAGTTTTGAAAGAAACACCAGTGCCCGTCTAAGGCAGATTTGTCCAGCATCCTGTGGAGACATTCTGCAGGGGAACACATCTGGGATTCTCAAGTTCACCCTGCTTTTCTCTCTTGGGAGGGGTTCACCCTTGTGGGGATGTCATGTGAATAGTTCTCCATATATATTTTCCTCATCATGGGAAGCTTTTCTTCCATTCTACTGGATTCACTCTTAGTTATATCCTTAAACACTGGAAAAACTTGTCCCAGAAAACCTTAGGAAAAGAACATGTTTTCCCATAACACCACCTGGTCTTAACATAACTGGGAGATTTAGAGTGACCCAAAATGGCAGCCTCAACTACTATACCATTTCCAATTGGATATTTTCTGTAAGACAAAAAGAAAATGGTCTGATCCCCTTGTGTCCAGATCTTCGTAGTCCTCTTCCCAAACCCTAATATTTGCAAAGGGAATAAAAGAATGTAAGAGAAAGATCTAGACATCATAGATGAAACTCAACTTCCTGGTTCTTTTGTCTCCAGATGCATGTGCCACTTTGTGCTTCTGGCTTTAATGGGCACTGGGGAATCTAACCTGGGCCATCAAGCTTTGCAAACAACTTAGTCATCTCTCCAGCCCTTAGTCACACAACACACACACAGACACACACATACAAAGAGACAGAGAGAGAAGAATTCTTATTCTGTAGTCACAAAGAGGTCAGGACACAGACTTTGGCTGTAAACATTTCTATTAGTCTTGTTGATAAGATTTCCCCATGAAGGAATTACAGCTCTGCACACTCAGACCAGATCCTCAGAGTGAAGGCTCCTTCCCTCTCCATGTCCCTTCATTTTCCCCTGTTTTCCTACCAGACCTCAGGAGGAATGGGAGGCATAGTGACTTCAGTCAAGTGGGAACTGAGCTGGGCATTGACAAGTGACTTTAGGGTGTCCCACAGGTCCAGGGCTAATCCTAGGTCCTAGGAAGGCAGTTGGACAAGAAGCCCTTTTTATGATCCTGGCTCTGGGTTCCTGGAGTGGCACTACCCACTGAGATGACCTTCTCCCTGGGACAACTTCCTGAGAGTGTCAAAGCTTTTTCCCACACGAGTGCTCTCCATTCACATCCATCCAAACCAAACTGATCACCAGGGCAGTGCAGGGGGAACTTCTGTGTGTGAGGAAGGGCAGGTCCTGCTTCCAGAGCCATGGGCCAGCAATGTCATGAGCAGAGAGCTGACCGGAGGACCATGCAGCTTCTGCTCATGGTGTGGCCGGGCCAGCTCTCTGTGGTTGGAGCCATGTTGCCTCCACTGCGTTTTGCTAGTGCCAAATAGGTGATAACGTTGGGAGGACTGAAGGTGGGAAGAAGATAGCCAAGGTCAGACGCTCATACTTGGGAGTCATGCGAGGACGTCAAAGCTGTGCCCTGCCTTATGTTCTTGGTGGGGTCTTCCAGGTGCATGGGGCATTGTTTGGGAGGGTATGGTAGGGCCACCTTGATACCTTTCTCCCACTATATGGGTAAGTATAGGCTGAGGGGTGGTTTACAGCAGTCTGGTCAGACTGTCCCTGGTGGTTGTGGTCAACACTGACACCTATAAATGAGCTGGAGGAACTTTAGAAGCTTCTTTTTGAACTTCAGATGGGATTATCATCAGGTGCGATGGGGCATGTTCAGGATGGCATGGCTGTAGACAGATGGGGTTACTTTCAGAATTTCTTTTTCCTAATGAAAGGTTTGCACATGCTCATGTACATAAAAGCAATAGAATTTCTAAGAATTTTGACTTTAAAATATTCCAGGGCCTAAGAAGATGGCTCAGAGGTTACAGGCACTGGCTTGCAGTGTTCTGGCCCTGCTTCAATTTCCCAGCCACCCATGTAAAACCAAATGGGTATTCATTTGCAGGAGCCAGCAACCCTCGTGCGTATACACACACATGCGCACACACAATATTCCAGAGGCTGGGGAGATAGCTCAGTCAGTAAAATGCTTGCTTTAACAATTGAAAGACCTGCATTCTGTCTCCTATAGTCATGTATTGATTTTTTGTTTGTTTGCTTGTTTTTCGAGGTAGTGTCTTGCTCTAGCCCAGGTTGACCTGGAATTCACTATGTAGACTCTGGGTATCCTCAAACTCATGGTTATCCTCCTACCTCTTCCTAAAACTATGTAAAATGCCAGGGATGGTGAAACGCATCTGGGGAGGTGGACAGGAGGACCTGCACCAGATTGTCCAGCATAACAGCTAAGCTCCAGGATAATGAAAGACCCTGCTTCAAAGAGGTAGATTGTTTTTCTGAGATTGACATTCAGGGTTGTCCTCTGTCTTTCCGCATGCACACACAGGGACACACATAGTATATACAAACATGCCATGCCAAAAAACAAAACAAACAAATCCAGTATGTTTTATGAGAAGATTTAACTTCCTAGAGATGACAATTACTAACCATGGTTCTGTCACTGAAGAATAAAGGTGTTTATGTGCAGCTTCCCTGATGTCCTCATACTGAAAGCTAACATTGCCTGGTCCAAAACAGCTCTTAAGGGCAAGGCTGGTGTCCAGGTACCGCAGATCTCTATGGTAACCAATCCAGCTCATGGGGCTATCCATCCTGACTCCACAGCCTCCTCATTGTGACTCCTAGTTTTCTTCTCCCCTACACAGCACTGTCCAACTACTGATCATGCTCTTGCAGAACTGGAGACCTTAGCTCCATTCTCTGTCCTTTTCACACAAACCCCTGGTCTGATAACTCTCTGCCCCCCTCACAAAAGAACGGGGTCAGCCAACCAGGTCTCACTGTGGTCCTCAAGCCCTGGCAGAGAAGGCAAAGAGGTCAAGGACATGTGGTTCCCAGGAGCCAGGAAAACTTGGGAGTTGGTGCTGAGGCTGGTGGTTATTTGTTCAATGACTCTCAGAGTGTGATGTTTCTGTGGAGACAACGCCAGCTGTTTGGTTTCAGAATATTCATGAGGCCACCCTTAGAGGAACCAGCACCTATTGTGGAACGAGGCTGGGACTGGATTTTCCTGCTGGTTACACTCAAGCAGGGTGACTGTGGTAACTGCAGTGACACACACTCAGTTGGAACATGGCCACTGTGTCATCACCTGTGATTGGACACCTCTCATGTTCTGTCCACTATATCCCTGCCCTGTCCTCTCTCAAATGTATAATCATAAAGGCCAACCTGATTCTTCTAGTTATATCTGTCATTCTCTTCAAGGTGACTACGCAGGACCCTGGTCAGCACTCCTCCCAGGACATACATTAACCAGGAGGCCTCGGCTCTGGCCTGTTAAGCTCTGCCTGCTGAGGATGGAGAGTATCCAGCCTAGGACTCTTCCTGATCTCTTCTGCCTCAGGCCCTCCAGCCTGCACTGAGACCCTCCCCAGTCCCCTCCTGCCTCTGCTCCCATGGATGCTTCAGCCAGACACCCCATTCCCTTGATCCCCCATCTCTACAACCCTACTCAGAGATGGTTTTCTGCTTCAGCTTTTAGGAAGGTGGTACATAAGGAGCTGGTCAGGAAACATACCTATTCCTGAATGGCGGTGGAGTGACCTACTGCCTGCCTTCACCTTTGAGAGAAGCAGCTTTGATGAGTTAGAGTTCAGGATGAACCTCACGTGATTAACCTGTCCACCACTGGCTGTCCTCTCTGCTCCGGCATTTAAAACTTTTTTTAATTACTTGCCAGGAGAGAGAGAGAGAGAGAGAGAGAGAGAGAGAGAGAGAGAGAGAGAGAGAGAGAGAGAGAGAGAGAGAGAGAGAATGGGCATGTAGGCCCTCTTGCCACTGTAAAGGACCTCCAGACACGTGTACCACTTTGTGCATCTGGCTTTACATAGGACTGGGGAATCAAATCTGGGCTGTAAGGCTTTGCAAGCAAACACCAATAACCACTGAGCAATCAAATCCTCACAGTGCACAAGCTCCTTGACCTAATCTAGTCAACATTTTATCACTTCTGTAACCGAGGAATAGATATTTCTAGGGACTCTGGGCACAGCAGACCGGGGCCACCTACCTGCCATGTTCTGTGCAGGCACTTGCTGCAGTGACAGGAGCTTTGCTGCACAGCACTTCTCACTCCTGGAGAAGCCACTGTGGGCACTGTGCTCGTTGCTGTGCACTGTAGGGAATAGAGCCTTGGGGTCCTTCAGAATTTCACTGGGCACCGTGGTCAGCAAGGAACCAGGGGAGAGCCAGGGCAGGTCCAGGACTTGTCAACTGGAATGGAAAAACATTTGGACACTCAGGGAAGGGCCTGGCCTCGGGAAATGGCTTGGGGTCAAAAAGCACCAGCCTGCCCTAACCTCAGTGTGAGATGAACATCAGCTCTGCTCTTGACCAGCCTCTCCCTGCTAGCACCACCTGGACCACAGCTAGGGACTTGGTACTCATGCCAACCCCTGCCTTAGAACTTTGACCTGTTGCTGAAGAGCCAAGAAGTCATGAGCCTTGACAATTGCACAAGGACAGCGGCCTTTTAAAGAAAAAAAAAACTTAGTTATTGTTAATAGTTAGAAACACTGTCTGAACCAATATTGTGATGGTGCCACTGAGGGCCCTTCTCAGTGGGATTGCTGATTTGGTCTTTGGGATGAGGGCAGAAAGCAGCCTTTTGATGGCTTCCAAGAACCCAGCCTGAACTGTGTGTGGTCTTGCTGAGGCCTTTGCTCCTTCTGGCACCTCCGTGAACAAACACAGCCTTCTGCACCTGTCATAGGGAACCTCTGATGCCATCCTTAGGATCCCTTGGCAGCTCTAGTCTCCATGCTTGGGGTGCCTGAGCATGGGGTTCTGGTCATAGAATTAAAGAACCTGAGCTTGGACCAGCTGTTGGGATCATGTATCTGGAAAGAATGGAGGAGGGGTGAGTCATGGCTCTGGCCCTGTCATTAGGAGTAGGAAAGAGTATAGAGGTGTCTTGGGAGAGTCATGATTCGACCTTGTGTTCCAGGAAGCCCATCAGCTGTGTTCAGTTCAAGCTGCACCTTGATGAGGGAGAAGACCTCAGCACTTTCCTCACTAGTAAGTAGCTAGGTTCCCATTCTTCTTGCATTAGAAGCCCATGGGGGTCACCAATGGTCACGTGGCTCATGTTGTCCACAGGGTGGAAGCTCACTCACCATCTACATCCACTTCCTGCCAGGGAAGAGTTTCGCCATCACCTACTTCAGGGGCAAAATGAGCTGTAATTACTACAGGATAATGATGCTCATGGGTGCTTCCGGATGTTTCTTGATTTTGGACTCCAGGGCCCTGGGCATGGATCAGGTCCACTGCCCTCATGCCCAGGGACCTTCATTGCCCACACGGGGAGCTGTGATTTCTGGAGTCAGAGGGATGGCCTCTCTTACCTTCAATTCTCATGTGACTAATCCTTGTCCCAGAGGCCCTCAATCTTGATCCAGACAGCCCCTTAGTTCCTCGCCCTCCTCATCTCCTTTTGGAATGGTCCTGCTCTGAGCAGGTATCTGATTGGGTCCTACTGGGCAACAGCTGGAGATGTACGTTGTCATGGTGGCAAAATGGGGCTCTGGCATCCAGAGTGTAGATACAGGGGCACTGCTGAGCACTCTGCATGGCCAAGTATACCCACCCCATGGAGAGCACTCTTTCCCGAAGGTTAGCAGTGCCCAGTGCAGACCTGACTGCCAGCTGCCACCAGCATCAACCCTGAGAGCCATATCTGCATTCGGAGCTTCCAGCTCTCACCACATTTCTATCTCTGCCAGTCCTCCAGTGCTGCTCCCAGGATCCTTCCAGAAAGGAACCCCCTGATTGAATCTTCTGCTTGCTTTACATTTCTTGCCCATCCCCTCTCCCCTCCCATGCTGTCCTCTGGCCAGCCCTGAGCTCATTCCCGACCCCTGAAGACACCCACAACCTATCAACAATGGCCTATGCCAGGTCTTGGCCTTGAGCACTGAAGAAACTACCTGGACACTCGCCTCACCTTCAAGTCATGAGCAAGGACTTCAGGGAGGTTTGGTGCTACCCAGACCCTCCTAAGTATCCAGGTCACTTCTGATCACACCATTAGATCGAATTTTATATCCCTCCTGTTCTCTGGGACACTCTCATCGTAGGTGTTGCTGGGTGTGGGGCTTGTGATTTGGTGGGGGCCTTTGGCTGGATTTGAGGGAACCAGAATGCAGCCACTGGGACCTGGTACTTCAGGGTGAGGCTTGGACCAAGGAGATGAGATGACAAGGGGAAATGAAGGAGCTAAGGACAAACAGGGACATTTACTCTTCATGACAATTCTCTTCTGGGGTGGAGGATGGGCTTTAATGGCCAAGCTGGGAAATAGGGTCCCCCTAAATGTGGTTGGAGCTGATTTTGAGGAAGGGATCACTGACGGATGGAATCTTTGTCTTCTAACCTGATTCCTTCACATTTTTCAGGCCTTGAAGGAGCAGGGGCCACCTGAAGCAGGGCTTCCCTGAGCCCAGGATTTACCAGAGCAGGAAATTGTACTTCTGTTCTTTGCTGGCCTGGGCTAAGGTGGTTGCAAGGCTTTTCCTGTGGAGAACACCGTCTCCTTGTGGGGCTTCAGTCCCACAGCTAGCTCCTTCACTCTTGTCTGATGTCCTAAACAAAAGCAAAATGAGCCAGGCATGGTGGCATACATCTTTAATCCCAGCACTTGGGAGGTAGAGGTAGGGGGATTGCTGTGAGTTCGAGGCCACCCTGAGAGTACTACATAATGAATTTCAGATCAGACTGGGCTAGACCAAGATCCTACCTTGAAAAACCAAAAAAAACAAAAAACAAAAAAAAAACATTCCCACCTGATTGCTCCTATCTGTTTGACCTCACATTTGGGCTAAGGAGGCCTGTCCCTTGGTGCTCCTGGGAACATCAGGTCCCAGTCCTCTCAGTGCCTGAAGCTGTCAGCTTTCTGTCTGGAGCAACGTTCCTCTCCCCTTGGCTATGGGGGATTTTGCAAGCCCCAATTTCCTACAACTAACCCTCACCCCAGTCTGCCTTGCAGGCCGAACCTTGGATACAAATCTAGATGCTGTGAGGATTTTCAAGGAGTTTGTGGAGAGCAAAATGAAGAAACTAGGGAAGATCATGAACCCTCCCCAAGTTGGTAATGAGAAGGGAGTCTCCCTCAGTTCTCTTTTCCTTTCGTTGCTGATACCATTCCCCTGGAGCATGTCATGTGTCTTTTCCCCCCCTGTAAATTTATAAGATGGTGACAACATGAACATTCTTCCCTCCTCCTCCCCCACTTTGAGGGAGGGTCTTACTCTAGCCCGGCTGACCTGGAACTCATTCTGCAGCCCAGGCTGGCATGAAAACCATGAGGATCCTCTTCCATCAACATCCCAAGTGCTGGGATTGTAGGTATGAACCACCACACCTGGCAAATTTGTTTTTGTTTTGGCGGTACTGGGGATTGAAACCAGGGCCTTGCACATTCTAGGGAAGTGTTCTACCACTGAGCTATATTCCCAACCCCTCTCTTTTTCATATCTCACTATTCATCTAACAATTCTGTGTCTCTTTCTACATTTGCAGAGGGCTGTGAGTTGGGCAGAGCATCTTACTGTACAGAAGGAAGATGGCACACTATGTAAAAACCGGGAGCTAGGACCCTGCTGCCCTCTGCCCTTGCAGGTGGCACTCAGTCATGATGCTAAGAGTGGACAGGACCCAGTGCCCACACCTCCATAAACCCTTGCTCATCAAATAGCTCCTGGTTACATGTGTCACAGAGGTTATTGGGTTCTGGCTTTGTGTTAATCATATGTGGGAAGATACTCAGACATGGCCCTGATGCTCAGGAAGGAAGTACTTTCATCATACTCACAGCTCTCCACACAGGTGACATGCCATAGCACACAGGTCACTGGGCACAGCAGTGGACCAAGCGGGGCAGGTGGGTAGAGAGGTCAGGATGGAAACCTGCAGGGGTTAGTAAGGGAAGGAAAGGGAGTGCAGGTTACAGGGCAGGCAGAGTTAACTAGTGTGGTCACTCAGAGTCTGGTCTCTTGGGATGGATCCTAGTGGTCTGATACCTGATCGTGGATCCTGGCCCAGGTGTGAGGCCAAGAGGAGGGTGGGCGTGGGTTCTGTGCACGAGGAAGGCAAGGCTTCAAGATGAGGCCTTCACTGGCTCAAGGTACCTTGGGATGGCCTGGCTCTTCACAGACGAGACCCAAAGGCCACACACAAACACAATGCAGAAACTGTGACACTGTCAACATGCATGCACATTACTGAGCTCTGGTCCAATAATTCTCTCTGCTGTTCAAATTCTGCCCCTCCAACTCTGCTACTCCCAGTCAAGGAAAACTTCATCCCATGTTGGCAGCTGTCCTTGGCAGCCATCCCATAGTCCTAGCTTCTCCATTCGGTCTCCACTGCAACCCACGGTTCATCCTCATGGATCTATCCAGACTCTACACAAGCAATCCAACACATCTGCTTCCACTGTCTGTGGCTGTTTTTAAAAACAAAACTGTGTCACAAATACAGCATTTAGTGTCAGGTGGGAAACCCATATACAACCAAGGGAGATGGGGGAGATGGGGGGGGTCTATAGACCTAGCTTTTTTTTCTCAGCTCTGACCCACTTCCTTCATTGAAAGTGTTTTTTCTTCTTCAAAATACATTTTTTGTGCATGCACTTGACCGTGTGTGCGGTGTTTGTTGTGTGTGTGTTATACACCAAGGACTCTTGCCACTGCAAATAAACACCAGATGCTTACATTTTTTTTCTGGCTTTCATGGGTGGCTTAAGAATTGAACCTGGGCCAGCAGGCTTTGTAAGCAATCAAGCAAGTTTAATCCATATTTCCATGCCTGGAAATGCTTTCTTTCTTAATAATCTGCCTCTGCTTCTATCACTAGTCACATGCCACTGTGCAATTTCTTGCTTCATGACACAGGACCCTGACACTGCAAATCCTGAAAGATGCCATCCAGAGCCTGATGTGAGCCCACAACATTCAATCGTTTCTTGGTCTCTTAAGTAGTTGGGTCTGCTGGTGTTTGCCACCAAGTGGCTTCCGAGGACAAGTGTTTAGAACATCTTTTCTTTTTTATTAAAATGTTATGATGATCCAGGAAAATGTTTAATTTTTAGATCTGTGCCTACAAATTACACAGGAGATCTTTTAATTTTTTTTAAATTCATTAATTAATTTGAGAGAGACACAAAGAGTGAGAGAAAGAGAGAGAGACAGAGTCACAGAGAGACAGAGAGAATGGGCATGCCAGGGCTTCTAACCACTACAAAAAACTCCAGAGGCATGTGCCACCTTGGGCACTGGCTTTATGTGAGTACTGGGGAATCAAACTTATAACATCAGGCCTTGCAGACAAGTGCCTTAGCCACTGAGGCACATCTCCAGTCCTTGTATCTATTCTTTTCAAAATTTTAATTTTTGCTTGAGAGAGGGAGAGAGACAGAGAATAATGGGTGCACCAGGGCCTCTTACCACTGCAAACAACTCCAGAAGCATGCCAGTTCATGTGTCCAGCTTTATGTGGTTATTGGGAATTGAACCCAAGCTGTAAGGCTTTGCAAGCAAGTGCTTTAACCACTGAGCAATCACTGTAGTTCCTGTATCTGTGTTCTCGTCAGCAGCAGCATGAATGGAGGTGCAGCTCCTTGCAGCCTGAAGATTTCCCTTAATTTGGGGGTACCTTGAATGAGTTAAATTTGAATCCTTGGCTTCCATGCAGAAAGAATTTTGGGACTTGCCAAATATACCAAAGTTATTTATTAGAAATTGAAGGGCATTAGGGAAAGAATAAACCATACCCAAGGACATGGCTGTGGACTTCTCAAAGGAGTGCTGCAGTTTATTAAAAGACATTTTTTTTTTTTTTGGTTTTTTGAGGTAGGGTCTCGCTCTAGCCCAGGCTGACCTGGAATTCACTATTTAGTCTCAGGGTGGCCTTGAACTCATGGTAATCCTCCTACCTCTGCCTCCTGAGTGCTGAGATTAAAGGCTTGCGCCACCACACCCAATTATTAAAAGACATTTTAAATATAGATTTCAATCATGGAAGTTAAGAGACAGAGAGGTGTTTAAGGAAAGAATAAGACAAACCCAAGTGTGGTTATGGGCTGCTCAAGTGAGAGGCCCAACAAAATTTCTTAGAATTAGTTATGTAAGATTTTTTTTTTTTTGAGACAGGGTCTCATATAGTCTCAGGCTGCTTTGCAATTCTCTATGTAGCTGAGAATGTCCTTAAAGTTGGGATCTGCCTGTCTCTACCTACTGTCCTGTGCCACCGTTTCTGGTTTTATTTGTTGCTGGGGCACAAAATCAGGGCTTTGTGCATGCTAGGCAGGCACTCTACCCACTGAGCCACACCCAGCCCATACATGCAATTGTCATGTTCTAAATTCCATCTGTCTCTTCTGACGAGTGAGCTTATGGGGTGGCTCTGGAGTACCTTGGATGAGCTCATAATCTGATGAGGTAAAACTGACAGTTTCAGGCAAGCTCCATAGACCCCCTCCCCTTGAGAGGGAGGTGTCTCTAGCTAGAGCTCAAACCTAGGTGCAAAAACTGATTGGTCAGGTATAGACCAATCAGCTGTCTCTCTGACTTACCTAGTGGAAATTTCAAAAGCTCCCCTAGAACAAAGGTAAGTCTCTCCTCTTTCACATGGCATCCTAGAAGGAGACTTTGACTCACTTGCTCATCTTGCCACTTCCTCAAAGGTTTCTTTGGGGCCCCAGATGATGACTTAGGAGTGGTTGATCTCCTGCCTGGGTGTCAACAATCATCCCATGTCCTATTGGTGGAATTGGGTTGTCCATAGTTCTGGCTGCCTTCTGAAAAAATACAAATAGAAACTCCAACGGACAGTGAGCCATTATGTTCTTTTTGTTATTTATTAATTTATTTCCGTGTGTGTGTGTGTGTGTGTGTGTGTGTGTGTGTGTGTGTGTGTGTGTGT